>JAODTR010005082.1:0-11620 GCA_025399935.1 Amblyopsis rosae | reverse complement strand
GTGGCCCCCCCCCCCCCCCCCCCCCCCCGCCCCCATCTTGGCAACAGAGAGGAGTCTCTGAGACTCTTAATGAGCAACTTCCAGCCCCCGAGAGTGTCTTAGCAAAATGGATGTTGCTGAGCTGAATCTACTTCGGCTTTTAAAATGTACTGTAATAAAGTGTTTTATTAAAGGACGTTTAAGGCCCAGGCCTTGGCTGCTTGCTTTTGTGGAAGAAACAAGCTTTATAATGGCAAACCAGCATTGCTAAAGCAAACCTTAGCAACTATAAACTACCTTTTTTCTAATAAGCTAATTATGTTTTGAACTCGCGAAGGAAGATTCTCACCATTTGGTTGTTTTGTATTAGTTATACAATGTCTAGCTGTATGCTATTATTCAACAAAATAAAAATGGTCTAAATTGGCTTTGGTCTAAAACATGTGGGACATTGTAAATGCTGAACACTTGGGTAGGTGAAGGTACAGTCAGTAGACATAGGTCAGGTCTTAAAATACTTTTCATTCACCAAGCACTGTGCTGTCCTTCCTTTTACTTAGACTATAGCCTGATGCCAGTCTTTGCCAATCAGCTTCTCATTAGAAGCAGCGGTGGGCTAACTCTAAACGCCGGATGATTACATAGGATAGGATCCACACACATTTTCCTTTGCCTAGCAGTCTGGTTATCTTTCTGCTTATCTCTCTATCTCTATTACCGCTTTCCGTTTCATTAATTAGCCTGTGATTGTGATTGCTTCGATCATCGCAAGGTCTAACAGGAGATGATCATCATCGTTTACCTGTAGTTGGCTTCCTGCTCTCTGGAGTGTCTTTGTTCTATCTTTTCTACTTCCCTCGTCTTTTCAGCACATATGACGGCACGCTCATATTAAAGGTATAGTCAGCTATTTCAACCTAATTTGTAAGATAATTCACATTTTGTCAAATACACCAAATATCTCCTCGCATTTCGCTATCTTACCGTACTCTGCGTGTTGAAAAAACGTTCTGATAATTATACACAGCCCTGGCTCCATTTAGGAATATAAACAATGTAGAGAAAATCAGAATATCGCCAAAGCCCGTATTACTATGCTTTGTTTCATAACGTGTTTCAATGAGTCGAGTAAAACGTCACTGCGCGGATGCGCGGAGGGATATTCTTAATAAGCGACTAACCCTGCCTTTTTAAGCTTTTAAGTGCTGCTAACAAACTACAATAATATACTAATAAAGCTCAAACTTCTTCCACTGCAACAGATAGGTTTACATCCAATCGACAAATGCCAGTGCGTAGCCTGGCCCCGCCCGACTGTTGCTCTTATTATTATAGTCTGGAAAAACTGTTCCCATTAGTGTTTTCACAGCCACCCTGCTGACAGACAGGATGGTTTAGTGAGATGATAATTGAAGTCAAGCGTGTTTCGAAATGGTGGTAGAGCTAGATGAGGCAATAAAAACAGTTGTAGCAACACCGGTGGGCATATCCTTCCATAAACACTTCCTTAACTTAATTAGGCCTACTATGAAAATATTGTATTTTTTTTTTTTTGAGTTTTATAGCCTATATATATATCCCAGTGGCATTAATGTTTTTAGACACCTTGATGGCTCACGCTTATATGGAGGAAATAGCCATTCTGATCATTATTCCACAATCAATAACTTGAATTGTGAATTTATTCAAAATTACTTACTATTTATTGTGGTACTCCAAAATGTGATCAGGGGAATCTTGCTTGGTAAATTATCCTTGAGATTTGCATACAACTTAATTGCAGTCCACCTGGGGCAATGGAGTTCATTGGACATAGTATACACACCTGTACCTTATGTGTACACGCACTGTACATAAGGTCCCACGATTCAAACTGCATGTCGGAACATAAATGAACATCCATGAAGTCCAAGGGACTCTGCAGACCTCCTAGTAGGCCTGTCCCAATAACTGTTTTTGGTGACATATTGTCCCATAAATAATGGCAATCAATCAAATATAGTTTAAGAGCATTTTATGTTACTGATATATGATAATATAATCACATAATGTGTAGGCTACACTTTTTTTTTTCCTTTCTTTCTCTTAAAATTATTCAAGCACTTAACGCAATGATTGCAGATTCCAGTTAGCAGTTAATGTATTGTATGGTCATTTTATTATAATCAGACATAATTCCACAAGAATTAGGGTGGAATGACTTAATCAAGCGAATGTGTATAAGAAAATGAATCCTAATGGGGAATCCCATCTTGTCCTGGAAGAGCAGAAATGTCATCCAGTATTTTAGAATGAAAGTGATCCAGTTCAAATATGTTTGGGAGATCGTTGCAGTATGCGGGCAAGTAGCGAGCCAATAATATTACTAACATTAAAAAAACGGTCAAATGCAAACTTACTGTAATCATATGAGGCTTGCAGTGATACTTTACCATGTTGTCTTATGTAGACTAGGGATGTTCCTAGCGACTAATTTTGCCGTCGGTTAAACAAACATTTTAATTTAGACTAGTCTAAAAATACCAAAACACAAATTGATCACAATCAGGCTTACCTCAACCTAAATGACCTAAATATTTTGTTGTGATTAGTTAAACCAATTTCATTGCTTTACTAAATATAAAATACATTTACATTTGTTCTCCCAAGCCCACTGGCTGGAATCATGCAGTTGTTGGGGGAAAAAAACCCCTAAGAAAACATATAGCCTTGAGGACCCTTTGTGTGCGCGTCAATGTGTGTGTATGGAGCGCTGCCTGGTCAGGCAGATGGGAGCAGCGCAACATAGCTAACTTCCTTATGTCAGCAACACACGTGTAAATACAATGGGCAATGTTTCCGACTTCTGAACAATGGTCAAGGTCATTTCCATATATTTCATAAGTTGATATAGTAATTACTGTGAACATTCTAACACTGCGATACAATTGTGACGAGCTATAGATCATAGAGATGGTAAAGAATCATTTTAATGAGTGTTCCCAGGAGCACGTTCACATCAAAAGTTTGAAATGTAATCACCATGACTCTTCCTAGATCTGGCCATCCAGTTAAGACTGAGTCACTTGGCAAGGAGAAGGTGACCAAGAACTGTAACTGTAATGGAGCTTTGAACGTCCTTTGCAGACAGAACCTGCCGGATGGACGGTCATCTCAGCACAACTCCAGCAATCAGGCCTTTTATGGTAGAGTGACTAAACTTTAAAAAAGCCACTTGAGAAAAAGCCTGCACATGACAGCCCGCTTGGACTTGCCAAATGGCATTTAAAGGAACGTTTCTGTGGTCTGGGGAGACAAAAGCTGAACTCTATAGGCAGAACTCCAAGTGTCTGGTGTTTGAACACCAAGGACTACTCCTCACCTGGCCACTGCATACGGTGAAGCAGGGTGCTCATGTCATGCTGTGGTAGCAGCAGGGACAGGGAGACTGGCCATAATTGACGGAAGGATGAATGCAACCAAATACAGAGCTCTGAGACTGGTGGCAATGGTTCAGCTGTCGGCACGACAATGACCCAAACCGTACATCAAGACAAGTCACTGACTTTCCTACTTTTTTACTGTTTTTCACTTCCACTCGATGCTCAGAGAGGAACGCTGAGCTCAGGTTTAATCTGTGCCATGGTTGGCTGTTAACCTGCCATGCCAGAGAAATTGTTGTCACAAGTCCATCTGTTGTACATTGAAACTGTTGGCAGGTAAAAAACTTGGCAGTTGATTGAACTATCTGGTCATTTTAGCTGTCGGCACAACTAAGCCACGTCCTTATAACTATAAACGCGACGCTGATTGGAAAGTTCAGTTGCTACTCGGACACATTCAAAATTATTCCGAGGCTTTCCAGACTGATTCTTATGGCAAAATTAAACTTGCAAGTTGCATGTTATTTTTTTATATCTTTACAAGTATTTTATACACACCGGCACTGTATTTTATACATTTGATGCTGGTCACATGATATGCCCTCGACTTGGTCTCTGACTGGCCTACAAATGGCATGGATTTGGATTTTCTTTTAGTATTTTGATAGCTGGGTGGATTAGCATTTAGTCTGACATCTTGCTTGACAATTAAGTATTTTAAGTGTTCGTTGCATTTAATCGTGGGCATAACGCTGTGTGTGGGAGGATTTACAATGCAAAAACAAATTTCACAGCTAATTGCTCGTTAACTTTATTTCTGAGTCACAGAAAATCTAAATAGGTATTTCTTTACGGACACAAACCACAGGCTATGTTTATATATATACACACACACACACAGTACTGGGAACACAATGCCGCTTTGAATGCGCACTACCGTACCATAATTTTACCCATATGGTACAAAATATTATATACCGGTAGCTCTGCCTCTGCTTTCATAAATGCATACTTTTAATTTTAGTACATATAAATATAACAATTTCTGGAAACACATTTTTGATAAATGAATGGACAAAATGGCAGATGTATCCATTTGAAATGAAGTCTAGGCTACAACACAATGTGTGGAAAAGTGAAGGGGTCTGAATATTTTCTGAAGACACTGACTGCACTGTGCAGACACAGACACTTCGGTGGGTTGACTGCTACTGACCCTGCATTTAGAAATGGGGACAAGGGTGTTCAGCGGAGTGCCCAAAATAAATAGAATGTGACTGATGGCACCGACCGTCATGCTTGCTGGGCGGATGGCATGGAAGAGGGATAGAGAAGAGACTGACTTGAGCCATTTATTGAGAGAATTGTGCCACTGAAATTGACCCAACTCCAGAGACCTGAAAAACCGGATGAATCTGGAGTAGTTAATTTTTGATAGTTTGTAAAGTTATCAATAATAATTAATTGTAAGATAATACCCTTTGTGTCAAGTTCACCGAATATCCCCTTGCAGTCTGCTAGCTTACTGTTCTGTGTGTGCTGAAACAATTATCTGGTGTTTCTATGCAACCCTGGCTTTGTAAATAGGAACAGAATGTGGTGCAGACCGTTCACAACAGCAAACGGTGTCCTAGCTGTTCTTTATCCAATTACTTTGCTATCTCACAAGTAAAAAGCAAATGTCAGCAAAATCGAACCGTACTCTGTAATCAAATGACGACAACCGAATATGAACTGTGCTTACTGTCCCATGTCCCATTTGAGCGGAGTGGATGCTGTGTGCCACATCACTAGAACAACATGGCAGCTGTTTAGCCTTCATCTCGGTCAGTAGCATACCATATCATACCCTACTCTATGGGTAGTGTGCGGTGGTGATTGTCTGTGGATAGAAAAGTGCAGTGAACTAGCTTCTTGTCCAAGGTGTCACTCAGTTAGACTAGACTGGTTATTACTGTGCCACCGTCATTATCAGATGTCAAATTACCCTTCTTGGGCCCTGTTACGTATTTTTAGCCATGCATTATTGTTTCACTAATACATTCTCTTTTCCACTTATACTCTCCCCAGGTCAAGCAAAACCATGAATCTCTGCTCCAAGTGTTTTGCAGGTACGTACTTGTTATGCTATTTAACTGTGTCTGCGTATTTATATATCTTACTGACTGTCTGCCCTTGTGTCCCGGTTGACATCGCAGACGTGCGTGTCTGTGTCATAGGCTGTGTGTGCTACTGTAGCTGTTCTGGAATAACCTTGAAATGCTTGTGGGCGTAACAAACGGCAGGCAGAAAATCTTAATGCGGAATTGAACTTTAGGTAAATCCTTAACTCTGTAGCTTCCTTACTTAAGAAATGTAGTCCTCCCACTGATGTTTAACGTGAATTAAAATGTCATTCCATTTCCCAGCTTTCATTTTGGACAGACTTCTATCTCTTCGTTTGACCTGAATATTCAGTTTTATTTTTTATCTATACCTGCTTGTGCTGCCATATTAGTGGGAGGGGCAAGGTAGGTCAAAGACGTTGGGTAAAACACAGCGCTGCCTGACTGCGTCGTGATCCACCTACTTAAAAGAGAAGGTATTTTGATTGACATGCACAAGACCAACTACATAAATCAATGACCAAGTCAAGACATTCAACTTACTTGAATTTGTTAGGAAACTAATCAACACGAGCATGGCTGTTTGCAAATCTGTTAAATAAGTAGGCTATGGTTACTGCTTAAAATATTTGGAAAGACGAATACAGACGTGTGACGATGCTAACAGCCAATGACAATCACCTCCCCGCTGTCAGAAAGTGTTTTCGAGCTTATGTATCAGATGTTCAACACAGAGTTGCTTATGTGACGTAGAAGGCTATTATGTGACGGAAGAGGCTATTACAGTAGGTAAAACCAAGCTTATGGCCGGCTCTACAGGTACAGTAGACTGTATTGTGAAGGTTCTCATTTGTTGAAGAATTTAATTTAAGGTATTTCTTCTTAATCCAACATGCACATATATCTTAGTGAATTTACCAATGTGTGAAGATCAGAATTGCCATTACGCGTTAACATTTTTGAGGAATCATGTTTGTTGGCATATTAAGTATTATATTTAAGTATCTGAGAATTCTCTTTTGCTGGACATCAGCGTGAGAACTTGATGAGCTAAGGAAGCTACATTGTTTAACAAAAACACTGCGGTGGGGAATAAGTGAACCCACTTGTGTGTTGATCCAGGTTCTTTATGATGATGCAAAAACCCTATTCTCTTCAGTCGTATTGTTATAAATCAGACAAGCTTCATAATACAAATACAAATGTGGTGTCTTAAAAATTCAGATGATTTTTTTTAAATGGAGAAAATTGGAGAGAGAGAAAACTACTTATCTAAACTACCTAGATTCTTTTTTTAAATGGAGAGATAGGGAGAGAGAAAGAACTACTTGTCTAAATCTACCTTTGAAGCCAACGAGGAAACAACTTTTTCATACAACCCCACTTTACTACGTCATATCCACCAGCATTTTCTGCAGACCACTCTTTATTAAAATAAAATGTTGCCTACATTTTAGACAACCAAACAAATTTCAGGCCACAATATATACTTTTCACTTACCATTTGTATTTTCTCCAACTTACTAAAGCATCATGCAATGACATGGTGCTGCATTCCTGAATTAAATTCTGCAGTCCAGAGGTTAAACCAGTAACAGTAGCACAGTGTTGTGTTTTACATGCATGTAAACCCAGAATTTGTTTGGCCCACAGATTGGCGGGTCCAGTCTGAATGCTCAGTGTCTGTATTCATACTGCCTCCTCAGAGGAAACCACTGCTGCTCATGAGCATGAAAATGCATTGGATCCAGGCTTGATAGTATCTAGTATCTAATCATACAAGAGGATGGATACCTGCTGACAGGAGCGTTAGCTTTGAGGGGGAAAGTATGATAACTGGCTGATTCTATCAGATGTAAATGCCGTTAATTTAACGTGTTTGTTGTCCACTTTTTTTTCATGTTAGACTCCACTTTGGCCTTTAAAGGAGTCATTTCATGCTCCTTTTCACTTGTTTACACAGTTCCTTGACTTCTCAAAGCAATGTAGTTGACCAGCTTAGGTGAAAATACCACATAAATGATGTGGAATAGCACTATCACAACCACAACTCTCGAAAAACAGTCAGATTTCAGTGACTGTTGCTTTAAATTTAACAAGCCACTGCCCACCCCACCCTGACTTCCACGTATCTGTGTTGATGTGAGGCTACAACTGCTTTACTGCTAGTACTCAAACGCGTTTTGAAAATAGTTTTATGGGTTTTGAACGAAATGGGTTTATTTTCAGCAGTGTTTTCAAGGTGTTAATATTGCGCATTCATTTCACCTCACCGTCCAGACTACAGTAAAGGATACGGGAGGCAGAATGTAGTTAGTTGTTTTTTGTGTCAACCACATAAACACAGCAGCAGCTAGTCACACAGCCCTGTGAAGGAACAGGGGTGGTAGGTTTTTATAACCAGCCATGTATCCACTAAGCACATTATTTCATGAATGAAGGTTAAATAATACCATAGCACAACATCGCAGCCATCCTTGCCCGCTAAACAGCCATGTACCCATAAGCATTTATTAGTTAATGAATGAAGGGTTACATAGCATGAAACCGCATCCGTTCTTGCCACTACGGTACAGGGTTATGACAGATAGGTGGCTAGCTGCTAGCAACAACACAAAATGATATTCGTTAAACAAGAAACGGTTAAGTTAAACAAAGACATATTCTATCTTTGTTATTGTCACGGACATAACGTGACTGATCACTGACCCAGATAAAAGCATTATTACTTGCGGTACCAAAAATGGCAATCCGTTTCCGGCAGGGGATACAATTTCGGTATAACACGCAAGTGCGTCTTTATCAATGAGCAATGTTTAGGTTAAGTAAATCAACACAACATAATTTAAGCAGCCTATTTCTAATTTGTTTCTGTTATACTGTTATACTGTTTACAGAATACTGTTTCTGAACAATAGCCTATATTAATCTAATGTAGCTATTGATGTGCACTGTGCATCACTCTTGATAATATGCCTGTCCTGCAGACTAGTTGTTCATGCTATGGTGGCCTACCAATTACTGTATCAAAAACTACTACTAGTCCACTTTGAAAGGCTTACTACTTCTCCGTTTCACATCGACATGGCTAATTTCCCAAAACAACTAGAAATACTTGGGTCCTTTTTAAATGAAGGCACCGAATGGATAACAAAGCTCCATATATATATATATATATATATATATATGCATGCGCGCACACGTCCTTTTGTACCCGTTTTATTTTGCCCCTCCCCATAGACGTCCAGAAGAAGCAGCCTGAGGAGGAATGTACTGCGACGCCTGCTTCCAGCAGCGGCAGCCAATCTGATGGGTTCTGCAGCCAGGCCAGCGGCGGCATCGGCCAGTCTCTGACATCTACGCCCGCCGCCTCAGAGGAGCCTTCGCCAACAGACGCCGGGACTGCCTCTTCGCCTGCACAGGAAGGTGAGCCATGTAGTTGTAGAAGAAGAAGAAATAATAATAGGAATGAAAAATCATAATAAAAGTATTTGGGGGATGCCTTTCAAAACGTTTTTAAAATTTTACATTCAGCTGCCCTAGGAGAAGTAAATGGAGTGCATAATACAAAAGTACAAGTTAAAATCAGAAGCTGGAACAAATACACCGGGCATGGATTTAAAAAGGCAAAAGATTATAGGCGTCACGGAAAGGTTGTGTCCTGTGAATGAGGTGACAGTGTCTGCATGTCGATAACAATGTCTCGACGGTTGCTTCATGCCAGGTGGGATGGTTCAGGTCTGCTTATTTCCGTTTCTGTAATGGAAGCATTGCTTTTCTAAAAGAAGGGCCAGGGATGGACAACCTTAAAATGAGAACATTTCTATTACTCATTCCCTGTCGACACATTTTCTTTGGGTTTTATTTATTATACTTTAAGTACAATTTTATTTAAAGGGAGATCTATTACCTCTTACGCTGCTTCAGGACATCATTTTTTCCTCATCTTAAAAGAACCTCTTTTGCGTTTAATTTGAGTGGACAATACTTACAATCCTCAATACAAGCCGTTTTAATGGCTCATTATGCTAATGTATTGATTTGATATCCGGGTCATTGTATTCAATTTGTCTTGTTGTGGTTGGGTGTGGGTGGGAGCGAGATGTTTCTTCTTCTTCTTCTTTTGTGTATATTTCCAGTGTGTTTTTTATATGAAGCTGTTTTTGTTATGCGTTTTATTTTTGTATCAGTCTATACTGTATATTCCCTTAAAAATTTGATTCTACATCTCAAGGTGACATCTCAAGAGACTCGTGACCCCCATAATCTCCAGAGGTGGTAGAAACATAACAGCCATAATAATATTTCATAGTATTTCATATAGGCCAATAGCAGAATACATCAAAGGAATCTATACTGTACTACTATACAACTACTAACAATTATGGCAACATATGCTATTTAATTTCTGATAATCATATCCCATGATTCCCATACAGTGGTTCCCATAGCGGGTGTCATGACCCCCGCTATGGGAACCACTGTTGTAGATAATAGGCTGATTTGAACACTACTTCGGTTGAATGCAGGCAGGTATCGGCTGTGCTGTCCAGTGTGAGATGTGAGACACTGGGTGTGTCCACACTACTATACTCACAAGCCCGCAGTCATAAGCAATAAGCAAACCTCAACCTCCGCTGGGGTGTTCAAGTGTAGCTTCCATAAGCCTATGTTCTGGAGGAATTATTCATTCGTTTGTTTGCGCTGTTTAGGCTAATGAACCAAATCTATTGTGGTTGTCTAACTTTGTCATCTGTTTATCATTTCAACTGATGTCTCCGACATTTTTACAGAACGGAATGACATATTTTTCACAGGAAATGCTTGACCGGCTTCATGGATGCGTTCGAACTATGCGTTTTTGAGAAATTAAACCAAATGAAACATATCACTTTGATAATTGAATACAGTGTCCACAAATATAAACCTCAGCATATGGAAGTCACAAAATTGTGGACCGAAAAGTACAACCATTCAATATCACTTTAGGTTTATGAGTCGGGAAAACACCGCAGATAATGAGTCTTTCTTGGCCAAAGCTAGGTCACTGTGGCTCTCAGTCCAGAGCTTGATATTGTAGGAGACAGTGTCTACTTTCTGCCAACCAAAGCAGCAGCAGTAGCAGCTGCAGTGGCCCTGCTCTGGCTATATTTGTCCTGGTGGCACAGATAGAAAGAAGGATGGGAAAGGTTATGCATTGAATAGAGAAGGAGAAAGAATATGACCACTGTTGCCAGGGCATCCTTCTTAACTGCACAGAGGCCTATTTGTTGCTGCTACAGTATGTATGGGCTGCAGGCTGCAGCCTTAATGAACTGTGAGATGTTTCCAAAGACGTTATAGGAGAAATGCAGTGGCCATCTAATAGAAATGCAGAAATGTAATCCTTAAAAAAAAAATGCTGGTGGTTATATTGCACTATACAGGGTGTTGCTGCCATGAAGTGGTCATATAATATTGGACACATGTAATAAACAATCTGAAGCATGACGAAATATGTTTGAGTCCACATAAGCCATAATCTAAGAAAAAGGTTCGACCCTAAGTGCCAAATGCATACCACCATTGAAACAATGTAGCTGTGTATTTCTATTATTATATTATTGGTTTTACGCCTTCTAAGTCATTTATGGAGATGTGCTGTTACAATTGTATGCCTTGAAATTGTAGTGTACTCGAAAGTAAATTTGGAAGTCTAGAAGTGCAGATTAATTTTTTGCATAATGAAACCGGTTTTTCATTAATACAAATGGTGTCATTTTTGAATTCAGAATGTTAATGCTGTAACTAGTTTCACTTAATGTATGTGCCAGTATAGTCTTGTCATTGTGAAACTACATGTAGCATTGTTATAAAAGTTTAGTTGTATTTTTTAATGGCTGTTGTTGCACCCTGGATGCATATTTTCCTCCCAACAAGCATAGTGTATACGCTTTAGAAACATGCCCGTGTTTATGTGCATGCACTCTGGGCGCACGCCACGCACTGAGACGTACTTTTATGCCTCATGTCTGATTTCTTTTTTATTTAATTTTTTTCAACGCTCCGGTATTGTAATTATTGACATTCCCATATTTCTTTCTAACTTTACATGCATCATAAGAGAGTATATAACTGCGGTTTTCGTCTCAAAAGTAATCTGACAGCTATTAATTAGTATCAAAAAAGATATTA
>JAODTR010005080.1:682-32834 GCA_025399935.1 Amblyopsis rosae | reverse complement strand
ATGTTGCTCGGGAAAGGGAAGTTTGGGGTCCCTTGCTGAAGCTGCTGCCCCCGCGACCCGACTCCGGATAAGCGGGATAAGATGGATGGATGGATTTAAAGATTGCTCAGCAATATTACACATACATGTTGGAAGAACATGCTCAAAACAGGAGGTGTTATAATGACTAGAATTACTAAGTGTAATAATATTAACATTGTACCTGCTGGGCTTTATTAAATCGGTGGATCTCATCAATGAACAGGATGGTCTTCCTCTTGCAGAGGCGGAGCTCATTCTGAGCCTGCTTGATGACCTCTCGCACCTCACTGGTGGACGTGCTGGTGGCAGAGAGTTTAACAAAACGAGCGCTCCCCTTTGTTTTACATGCACTGGCAATTATGTGAGCAAGAGTGGTCTAGAGGAGATGAGCAAGAAAAAACAAAATATATTGACTGAATTACTGTGCAAAGTGGGTCAGCAGTCCATGTCCTCCTACTTATGCTGCCACCAGAGATTGAAAAATGGGGTTCAAAGCAAAAGGACTACATTGTTACAGGAATTGCTGAAGAACGGTGACTTCTAATTAATTAGAGAGTTAATTTACAGTACCGGTATGTGCTGAACAATGGAAGTACCCTGGCACTGGATGGAGATGTTACAAATCCTTTACAAAAAAAACAACTGCAGTCTACATTTCCACTTGTCAAAGATCTGAAGACATTCTAATAAATCTGGTCTTCACTGTGAATCTATTGGTTCTGAAAAAAAAACAGAAACCTCCATCCATCCATCCATCCATCCATGGGGGGATGGATCTAGCTCTGTTAGATCTGGCAAAGGAAAAGGTGTTAGCGAGGCATGCTGACTTGGTCCCAACCATCAAAATGAAAAAAAAAAAAAAAAGTAAAACATTAAAAAGTAAAAAAATAAAAAACTAAGACAAGCTGCTGTGCTGTATAACTGCTATTATAAGTTGTAGTCAGAGTCAGACAGTGATTAAACTCATACCCTGTCAGTAGGCTATAAATAAAAGGATACATAGATGTATCTTATATTATTATGTATCATATTTTAAATATGTATCATATTTTACATATTTGCATGCATAAAGCTGTCTTCATGCAAAATACATCAAGCCTTCTTTATGTTGCCCTGAATCAAAACAAGATCAAATACGATTTTAAATGGGATTCCAAAATTAACTTTGTGGTAACTTTGTTAACAGAGAATAATCAATAGCATCCTAAGTGAATTAGTTAATTTGGGACTTGTGACAGTTCTCCTAGCCACTCCCTCTTGTCAATCACCTTCCCGCATCCTGGAGGTCCCCAGAGGATCAACGATGGTATTTCTTGGGATTCCAAAAGCGACCGGAGTAGAGTATGCTCTCCTACAACTTTATTTTGACCGAAATATTCCAAAAGTGTGTTTGGCCGTAGTTTCTCCGCCAACGGCTTGTCGATGGTAAGCAGTGTCTCACTTGACGTATTTGGTGTACCCGTAGGCTGGCAGGTTGAATTCATCGTGCCTGCTGTTACCGATGGTTCCTCCTCGTTTTGCAAAGTGCGTTTAACTCCTTTACTGACAACAGCGCCGGGGCTGTGTTTATTGGACAATAACGCATAAGGTTCAGCATTGGATGCGACCTTGTTCTTGTTTTTCTGAAACATTGAGAATACTGTGGACGGGGATACACTGGAGGTGGCTACGACGGGACTGGGTGGCACGGTTTCTCCAGAAATGCGTGCTTTCTTTTGTGGCGGTCCGCACGCTCCTGTTGTCGACGTACAACTGTCGCCGTCCTGCAAACACCTGTCCAGATGCGCGTTAATTGTGGAAGGCTCGAAATCTTTAGAGCAGACTGGACATTTAACTGATTCTGCAGCAGTCATTTCGCTCGCCATCTTGTTTGCCGGTGTTACGCCTAATTCTGTGTCCTGCCGGATTCAGTGACCCTTTCGAAAAGAAATATGTTAAAGCAGAAAAAGCATGAAAAAATTCGATAGATCTATAAATACTATTTAGAAATATTTAGACATCAATTAACCTTAAAAAGATGACGCTGGTGTAGATAAAGTAGATACTATTCACTTTTTATTCAGAAATCGCTAAAATCACAAGCTTTTTGCAGAGCAAACCACCATCGATATAGCTAACCTTTTAGTAACCCTTTCCCGAACTAAAACACTTCGGGAGCGAGACACAAAAAGGCCACGAGAAATCACACACTCACACACACTAATAGATTGTACATGATTTTAGGTGGCGCATGCGCACTTTCGAAGGAGTCACTGAATTCGGCAGGACACAGAATTAGGCGTAACACCGGGAAACTTTGGACCTACTGTCACGTGACCATAATACGTCACCGGTGTTTTGATTTCTTACAATGTCCATTATTCAAATGACAATTAATCACCGTATGCGGCCTAATAAATGCAGATTTTCATTCATTACAGTAGTCCTAAATGGGAATTATACTGTACCATAACTTTAGTAAAATAATTTTTACTCTCAATGAGAGTAAAGAGTCAACATGCTAAAAAAAAGCAGACTGACATAAAGTAACATTGCGTGTGTAATATAATATTACATGATTCTTATTACACGGTGTCTGCTTTGACTGTGATGACCAGCTAGTCCACACCTTCAGTCAAAGACAGAGATACATATACAAGGGATTTCTCTACGTCACGGACACCTAGCCTATATTATCTGACCTATATTACAACACAAAGGGTGCCAAATCTGTAGGTAATTGTTTTATCCAGCAATGTAAAATATAGACTATATTAGCATTGTTTATTTTGACCCCCCATTATGCACAGGAGGGATCACAAGCTATGACCTTTTTTTTTAATTAAATACCTGGCCCACCAAATAGTCTAAACTATACCATAATACAGTATATGAAAACATTAAATCAAGTTAATACCACTAAAATAATAATACAAATGTTAATAATAAAACAATTACAAGTTATTATATAATTATTTTATCATAATTATTAATTATTATAATTAACACAAATGCATTTGGCAACCGTCTCAGGGTTTATGTTAACAAATAAACACTAGTTATTTATTGTTTCATCTGAGCACAGAGTGCCCAGCCTCCATTCAGACATGCTCAGTATACTTGGCAGGGCAGACATGCCTCACATTGTCTCCGTGCTGCCGCTGTGTATGTCAGTCTATCGGATGATGTAAAGGACCTAAAGTGCACTGTGACACATTGTTGAATAACTGACTAAGAGGAAACCTTCAGTATTCTCAGCTTTGAGTATCTTCAATCATATGACAGCCTATGTGACATTTCCAACTGTAATCTAATATAACTCTCTTTATTTACACCTCTGACTAAATCTATAGACATTCACGGTACCCATTTATAAAGATGTTTTATTTCCTATTTAACCATACTCATACTATTTAGCAGTTTTTAAATAAGGCTTTGCAGAGGTATTACAGAGAGTGACAGCAATAGTTGGAGGCTATGAAGGGAAACACCCTTTTGCTGGCATATTCTACACATCTTGTGGAGAATGCATATGAAAATTATGTTCATGATCTTCATGGTCTTCATGGTCTTTACGGTGGAGGCAGTGAGCAGAGATTTACTGTACAGCTAGCTTGCAGAAAAGAAGAATGAAATAATAATAACCAGGATGATACTCTTCTTCCATAATTGTTATTTTGTTAGGCCTTTTGGGTATTTAATTTGTTATTTAATTATTTTATTTACATTCTAATATTCCATGAAATAAAGCAGGCATGCTATATTAATGGTCATTAAAGAAGAAGAAGAATATAAAACAGTGTATATGTCCTACACCTGACCTGAGCTGTAACAATAGACAAGGTGAGGGTATTTGTGGGCCATTAGTATACTGACTATTGGAGGCCACATTCTAACAGTTATTGCCAGTGCATTGCATAAGGGGAATGTCCCAATATGTTCCTGTTGGGAGCAGGGACACTGGTCTTTTCAAGCCTGCTCCATTATAGCATCTGTATCATTTATAGTTCAGACTATGGCAGTACAATGAAACACTATACTCTTTAATTACAATTGCCACACGTCTTCTGTAATACACGCACCATAGTGACACGCAACAGTGTTAAAGTATATGGTCTTATCCATCAAATCATTTGGTTCACCATTTAAAGATGAGGGTCAGCGATTCTGAGACGATACGCTTTTGTCAAGTTCAGCTAAATCTTCTTATGGTCACTTAGCTGCTCGTTCACTGTAGACGCTGAGAAATAGAACCATGTCTCTATACAGCCCTGCCTCTTTAAATGGGAACACAAAGTGGTGCAGCCCGCACCACACAACAATATCCCAGCCTAGGTACTGTAATGCTTTTCCAATATGTGGGGTGGAGCTTCTTAGAGAGCATCTTATGACATTGAAGGGAGAGGTTTTTTTTTGGATCATGTCTAAAAATCAACAATTATGACATCTGGCACAATGAGGGAAAGAATATACTGTACATACGGTTTTGTTATGTACATTTTACACACTTATATTTTGTTTGAGGCTGGCATAATGTATATGTTCACACTATAGAACTATATTGACGGAATAGGCCTATTTAGCCTGTTTGACAAAATTGATGACTGATTGTCAATTTGGTAGTACACAATGGGATTTCAGTGCATATTATATAATCCAGTCAAATCAAATCAAATTTAATTTAGTTGAAGACAATAATAGTCACTCGTGACTCATATTACAAAGTACTGCATTGTACATGTACTGTATGAATCAGTCTTTAATGTTGGTAGACGCTAAAGATATAGTTAGAAAGGGTATGTGTATTTTCTATTTTCTATTTAAGTATTTTCAACGAGCTGCAATAACAAATGTGTTGCGTTGATGTTGTTCTTATGACTAGGCAAAGAGTGCCACCTTGTGTTCAAAATGTGACATAGCTGACCAGGGAACATAATGATATTCCAAAAATATTCGGAATTTCAGTTTTTAGGTCATCATGCTATTATTCAGTATAGTACACAGTAAATATGCCTAATACCTTCAAATCTAAACCAAAGCCTTACAGAATATTTTGGAGATCATTACAGTATATAATTTCTAATTTAGAAGTCACTGCCAGTTTTACATACAGTACATGCATTATAGCATTTAATTAGCATTAACATGACGTTTATAGGTACTTGTATGTCTGCAGAGCATGTGGTATAAGAGACCATAAGAGAGGCCTATAACCCTCCTCACATTTATAACCTAGTTTCCGAAAGAGGAGCCTTGCCACAGTTGGCAGAGTGGAGTTAAAAGATGTGACAGGACACCCTGACCACAGTACCAAACCCTGCTACATCCCAAGACATTGTGTTCCTGCTACAGACAGACAGGGCAGTGGTGCGGCTTTTCTAGCTGCCGCTTTTCTGTCTTATCACATTGCCAACTGAATACTCGCTACTATAGCCTAAACGTTTGTATATTCAAAAGAACAGCGGGAATGTGTTGCATCATTGTAAAGTTCAGTGTTTCTTATTATGGCTGGTCTGTAAATATTTATTTTGGGGTTTTATCGTGTGTATATCATTTTACCATAAATGTCTTTCCACAGATAAGACAGTTCCTTAATAACATATGCCATAGGCCTTCCAACAGTATAAGGTCACCCATGCACAGACACATATTATTCGGCCTAGATATGCCATCTGAGCTTTCATGTGTGTGGACTTGTCAATGTTTGTCAACATTCCGACAATTCTGCTGTCCTCCTGAACAACATTTCAGTCATGCAGCAG
This sequence comes from Amblyopsis rosae, assembly GCA_025399935.1. Lineage (NCBI taxonomy): Eukaryota > Metazoa > Chordata > Actinopteri > Percopsiformes > Amblyopsidae > Amblyopsis > Amblyopsis rosae. The sequence continues at coordinate 27,072 of JAODTR010005080.1, read as the reverse complement.
AAGGCAGGGTCAGTGAATCAGCTGCTATCCGGCATACTGAGGCTATGGGGGGCATAATGACATGCGGCCTTGCCTGGCACAGTGTAAACATGATAGCATCACTTTCACAGGCATCGTAGAGTGTCAGTAATAAAAACTTGATCTCTTTATGCAATGGGCCTTGCCTGCAAGTGCTGGTGACGTCCCTTGCAGCATTCAGTTTCCTTGAACAGTTCCAGGATTTTATCTGCTGTCATAATATAGTCACTGTAGACTCACACTGAAAAAAAGTAGGCAAACCTTTAACCTCATTCTGGATATTTAATTTCAGTGAAATACATATTGCCTTCGTACAAATTTTTCAAGGAATATGTCTTTTTATTATTTATTTAGCCTACAGCAAGCAAATATTTTATGTGTAATATGCCTATTTATCCCACAACACTGCATCAAGAGAAATGCATGAATGCATTTACTAACCCTCTTGGTGACTGGCTCAATTACCCATTCTGCATGTGCTCCCCCCAACCATGATTCCTGGATTTTAGCCAATCTGTTAGTGCCAATGTCAGCTGTACCCGCACCTAACCCACCTTCAGTCTTGGCTAAAAGCACACGGAGGGTCATTTGCCCAATCCCCCTCTTGTTACTTTCAGAAAGGTACAGAGGGTATCGTTGCACTTCATCTTGGACTGAAAGATGAGCACGCTACCCAAACCTGTGTGATAAGTTGCACTAGTTGACCGGGTCCCCCTTTTCCCAAATATATTGCCATAATTTGGCACTAGTTGACCGGGTCCCCCCTTCCCCAAATATATTGCCATAATCAATCAACGGTTCTGCAATCGTGAGCCCAGTTGGACGCAGGTGTTTTAGATAGGAATGTATGGCTCAGTTTGCAGTCTGTATGCGTATCCCTTCTGTCAACAGTGGCCTGGGCAAACATGATTGCCCCTTGTGCATTATCAGCAATGGGACTGATGTGTTTGCAGAATTGTAAAGATAATCTGACCATTCACGCCCAGCACAAGTGGATTAGTGTAAATTGTACAAGCCATGTAATTCCTGTTGCACTCTGTCTGTTGGAGAAAAAAAACATCTGTTCAAGTTTTAGTGTGCTAAATGTAATTTTAGCCATATAGCTATTTGTGTGATATTCTTGCCTCTATATCTATACCTCTTAAGGATTTATTGGGTGCATATCATAACATATCAATATCACATGTATCATATTACAGGCCCTAGGTTCATATTGAGCCTGTTTATAATATTGAGACTGTTTAAGTTGTATAAGATTAAACATGTGCAAATGTTCCCAATGATGTGTTAGTCAGTGAAGAGACAGCATGTAAATAAGCTCAGATACCCATCTCCCCTTTCATCTGAAGAGCCACAGACCTTAAGCCACCGTCAGGCAGGCTCTACAACCTTCCTCACGCTTCCATTGACACTGAGTCTGTATGCTTTTGGCATTCAGCAGTGACAGTGAGGTCTGATGAGTAAGGAGGGGATGTCCACTGCAACATGGTTCGACTCAAATACCCTACTTCTACTGAGTCATACACTGCAGTACCATATGGGTAACAGCTCAGTCTCAGCAATTAATCTATTGGTTGTTTATTACCAACACGACTCCCCGGGTGGGATTTCTGGGGGTTTACCTCAATCTCCAATGTTTTAATAAAATAAATAAAATATACTTTTATAAAGTAACACTTATTAACCTCTGTTTTCAATCTTTATGTGTTTAACAACACGTGTTGAATGTTGACCAGACACTAGATCGTTTCAACTTCGATTGGTGTTACATGGTTACACTGAGCACATTGACCACCCATGGGTGATGGTGGTGGTGGGCTTAACATTTTCAGGCTCTCAAATTTCTCACAGCCCATGCAGTGCCAAGCCCCCGCCCCAGAAGTCATGGCCTCTGCTGACGTAGGCTGTCCCGGTTACATTTAGGGAGACCGGCTAACTCCATTCTTAATACCATGTCTTGTAGGAAGACGGATAGAAGCTTGAGATGGTGGGTAAAATATTTCAAGAAAACTCTTGACTGGATAACAATTGAAGAACTTTGTTTTTTTTCATTGGTATTGTCTTTTGGATTCTTTTTCTATTACTTATGTCAAAGATTGACATTTATTGACAGAGAGCATTGAATAGTAGAGCTGGCAACGATTTCTGAAAAAAAGATTTCTATCTATCTCACTGTTTGCATATTTACTGGCTGTCCTAACGTAATCGTATACGTTACTCGAAGCCATGAGTTCCATGGTAATGAACACAAGCACAATGGACCACCTGAAAGATGACAATGGCTCAAGCTTTGACCTCATCCAGAATCGCATCGAATCGTTAAGTAGCAAGATGGACCGGCTCATCCACATCCAAGAGAAGGTGCTCAACCGACTGGACGGCATGTCTCAGGACATCGATGGCATTGAAAGGGATATGGAGAACCTGAAGGTTGACCACGAGGACATCCACATCCCACCGCGGGTGGTCAGCCAGGGCCAGGCCCAAGTCATCAGCGGGGAGATGAGGGAGATGTGTCAGGAGATGAGCTCCATCATGTCTGTTGTCAACCAGCGCTCGGAGCAGCAGGCTCAGAAGCTGGAAGGGATGGAAAAGCTGGTCCTCAGCATTCAGCAGGTGATCGGCTTCATTGGGGAGAACGTGAAGAGCTCCAGGGTTGTACAACGGATGTTCAAGGGCCCAGCGGCTCAAAAGGCCTCCAAAGCCAAATTAACCATCAAGAAGTCCTCATCTGCAGACAAGGTGAGACGAGCAACTCAAAGTAACACGCACCCTCTCAACTTACAGTAAATGAAGATGCTTGATAATAGCAATAGTTTGGATAGTTTTTGTATTAATAGAAAACGTGCAACATGTTTTCAATATGCGCATAATACTTACCTTGGCCCCTACAAGTGTCTTGATGTTCTTGACATTTTACATGAAAATGATCTAAGCAGCAAAGCTGACTATACTAAAGATACCTCCTGCATTTAATTTTCCAACAGAAGGAAATAATATAGGCTATGACACATTTGCTAAATTATAAATATTCTGTAATGGGTAGTTTTAATCAGTAAAACATTTATTTTAAAGCTACAGTATAGTTAGGTTAGCTTTAAATGAGTTAATCATAATTATAACCCACCACAGAATAATATAATTTATTTCCAACTCATTATTCCCACGTTTAATTTTAACTAGTTGTTTTGTATGACGCTTCATGGACATTGCCATGCTATTTTGGCAAGGGTCTTATTGTGGCGCACGATAGGGCCATTCTAAATCCAGGGTTAAAATTTGAATGGCTAAGTTTAGAGTAGTTGTTTTTGGACCCGGACTGCCATGTTTGTGGTCTAAAAGGGCTGTAACCATTTCAGATGAGGAGTCAGGTGTCATAGGTAATGATGAGTCAGGCCTTCTCTTTTCTTCAGCCCTCTTTATCTCACTTTGCCTTTGACTTACTGGTGCCTTTCACTCACTGACCGCACATGCAGTGATGCATATTCAGATGTTACATAACTTGGAAATAAAACCTTGGGAACATTAGAGGACATGTACTAACGGTGTCTAACTTTGATTTAGAGTGGCTGGCACAGGTTTGAACGTGTGTGGCTAGGCTAATGATGAATTGATAACTTGGTGGAAAGAATCCTGTCCCAAGTGCATAACGTCAAAGAGTGGTTACTGTGTGTGCCTCCTCATGTTCGTTGTTCTTACTGATTGTTTTGCTAATGAACAAAGCTTTATTTTCTCACTATCTAGTTTTTTTAAAACTGATTAACAGATTTAGTTAAAGTTTTTAATACATGGCTTTTATTAATTTTGTCTCGCACTTTGGATTTACTGGAAGTCACTGGAAAATTCCCACAAATTCTTTCATGTGAAAAATCTGCAGATAGGCTGTATTTCAACTTCTAAAGGTCAACACTATTTGTCAGAGGCTTAAGCTGTTATCAAAACACTCCATCACTCACATGGCAGGAGATGTCAGGGTGGTATTTTTATGGCAAGCCTCCATAATATGCAATTAGATTTCAACAACAACCGTGGTGCAGCTGATTTTTGGAAAGGTTGTCACATTTCTGATTATTTTCTAGACCGCTGTTCATTAGAACAGAATATTCATATGTGTCCACAGTTGCACATTCTCACTCAATTATGATATGTAATAGTCAGCTCTAACAGACTGCCAACAAATGTTTCCTATATTAAAATAATAAGTTGTCGAACTGCAAGAGTCTGCCCATTGTCAATCTACACAAATTCTGGCTGAATACCGGTGCAATTGCTTCCGTGGGAATCAGATTTCCATGAATTTCTGTTGTCGTCAGAGCTCTTGTCAGATGGCCATGCTCTGACCATCTCCAGAGGTGTGAGATGTCTTTCTAATGACATTTGTTACTTTAGCCCCTACACGCCATTCCCAATAGGTCATTCCCAACACGCCATTCCCAATACGCCATTCCCATTTCGTTCAGAAAACACTGCTGTGTCTGTGGAAACCCTGTCCTCAAAATACCCTTTCACCTCAGGACAACACGGATGTGAACATATTTTTATTCAATGCATTTATCCCAAATTAAAAGCCCCAAAATAATTTTAGACAGAATGTATATCCCTGCTTCAGCTTTTCAATATATATTAAACATTTTCATATCTTGATTATTATTTAGAATAATTTCAAATATTCTGTATGAGATCCTTTGTTTCTTACCCACCTTTTACACGTTATGCATCCTGTTTTATGAGCATGGTCCTGCCCTTCCAAGCGCTGCCATCTTGTCTTTTTAACAGAAAACTACACAAGTGATAACTCCTGCATGTCATCGCACCAACCCGAAGCGCTTTCACAAGATAAAACATCCTGGACCAAAGCATTTCCCCACCTTCCACAAATTATTTGTATGTTCATAGTTTGTACTGTTGATGTTTGTTTTGTTGATAATTTTTTTCAGTATCTAGTAGTGTAACAAATTACTATTTACAAAACAGTAATAATACTGTTCCAATTACTAATCCAAGTAATGCTGCATTACAGCGTTACAAGAACAAGTTTTCTGGCCGTAAATTTAGGGTAGGCTAATTGAACCAACCTGTCCAGTCATTTGGTTTGAGAGGCTGCAATGTTTTCACATTGGCTGATTGTTGACTCCTAATGTTAGTCATTTGCATAATCTGAATTATCACAATATTATTATCACTGAATTATCACAATATGAGGAACCATTTTCCATAATTTTGCTACAGTAGCCTACTGTCTACAGTATATTTATATTTATATTTTTTTGTGTGAATTTAACAGCTGAAAGACCACAAAGGCAAAGATGGCAAATATACATTTCATTTAAGTCTGAAGGGGCTGAAAGCTCAAAAGAAGAAGCCACCAGACACACCAGGTATTTACAGATTCACACATTTAATAACCAGTATGTATATCAGTCTGGTTAACACCATTCTGAATAGGCAAGCTTTGTCTCTACGGTTTGGTCAAACACAGGAAGTAGGAGACGACTGGATCACCTCCAACCAATCAGAAACCCTATAACCCATGTGGGATGATCATCTCAAACATACACCAGCTGAACAATCCAGCTAGACGCTGATTAGTCAGCAGTTTTTCTACAGTTAGTTGACAAGCGGTTTTCATTCGACAGTTCTGAGATTGATATGTGAAGAAGCAAATTGTAGCGGCGGAGCTTGCAGAATCTGGACTGGTCTCTGCGTCTGTAGGGGCGGATTAGCCGCAACATGTAAATACAAGCCGGATATCTTCTGAAAGCTCCTACACTGTACTGTATTTGGCCAGTCAATGCAGACATAAACATCTAGCCACTAGCATTTACATAGACACAGACACCATGATTAAAAGGTCAGGGTGAAAGAGTAGACAGCCACATACCATTGCAAATGACCTTTCAAATGACCAGTGTTGTATAGCCACCCACTGTGACTGGAATTAACAGGCCGTTTGAGTCCTGAAAGGCTGAATCCACTCTTCCTGTGTGAGTAGACATCTCCTTGAGGAAGCAGGCATTGCTTCTAGAAGAAGTGCAGCAGCTCAACAGGGAGAATGCAGAGAAGTCTGGTCTTCAGCAAACACCTGGACATCAGGATCTGGAGGCTGAAGGGTCCTCTGAAGAGCCACAGCATGGGGTCCTCCACCTTGAGCTGGTGGACTCCACCACGGAGAAGACTTCTGCAGTTGACAAGGTGGATGAGGAGGAGGGTGGGCAAACGCTAAATGAGGAGACAGATTTGTATCTCGAGAGAGAAGAGTTGGAAGTCCCAGTGTCAGAGGAGAAAGAGGAATGCACTGCTGTTGCTGAAGCTCCACCAGAAACAGTAGACTCCATTCCTGTGAGGTAGCCTATTTATTTTGTAAATAAAAAAATATACAGTATATCCTTTTGTAATGGATAAAAAGCCAGAACCCGGTATGTTTGGCAAAGAGACATTTTCAAAATGATATTAAAACATGTATTAGATATTATTTAGTGAGTAACAAATACAACATGACATTCATATTTCTGTTCGCCCCACAATGCACCACCCAAACCCGTTGTTCCACTAGCGATGACCGCAAAGACAGCTGTCCTCCTGAGGAGGCTGAGCAGATCCAGGCCACAGAGGTCAACACCTGCGGTAAACGTCACGTGACCATGGAAGATGTGGAGGTGGAGGATCACAAGAAGAGTCGCGCTGGGGACGGAGGGGAGACGAAGGACCCGGAGGACATGGAGGAGGAGGAGAAGGTGAAGGAGGAGAAGTCCGAGGGCTGGGCTGTCTTCAGAGTGGAAGGGATAGAAATCCAGATGGAGCTGAAGGGAAGTGTGGAGAGGGCGAGAGGAGGAGAGCGAGAAGAGGGCAGTGAGTCTGAACAGAAGCACGATGATGAAAATGCTGAGCGCCACTACATTGGTGAGCCTGGAAGTACTTGAAGTACAAATAATGAGTTGAAATATTAAGATATTAAGTTATGCCCTATACCGACTATCATTATTAAAGAAGCCAGGATGCCAAATTAAAATAAATATATTCTACTGTAACACAACTGGATTACAATGTAAATACCAATTAAGTAATGCAATGCATTTTTTATTACTTTTGCAGAGCTAGCATGAGTAAAATTATCTAAATAACATATGTGTGGTATCCATTTCTATTTCTTTATCTGTATTTTATTCTGACGTAGAACAAGTTTTAGAACGACGACGCATAATCATTTTACACATAAACAAGAAAAAACACATTTTTGAATGAAACTTGTATACAAAACAATTACACTTTCATATTATTGTGTGGCATGTTTATCGCTTATCATGTTCATGTTGGGACCAGCTTGATTGTATGACAAGCAGGAGCCCATAACAAATCACACAATGAAGGATTAATAGTAACGCTTCAATGAATCTTCCCCTGACTCTCCTATAGACAACACCCCCCCGCCCATGGCTCCATTTAGTCACCGCATTGTGTCAGCCAAGCCCAATCAGATCAATAACTTTTACACCATCAATCGACAAGAGATAATAGGAGGGTAAGTCATCTACTTATTTATAACATCTACAGTACATGAAAATGGCATGTCTAAAGATTAATGATTCATGATAGCGGGGGAAAGCAATACAATACTATATAATCTTCCAATGGTGCAAATGTTTCATCAACAATAACAAATTGTTCAGACCGTACAACCCCCCCATTCCCCCCAATGCATGCCTACATGGCTGTGCATGCACCCCTGCTACAGACGCCAGAGTGGAAAAGGCGACAAGACAAATAGAAAATGTTTCCACGAAAGGCTAATAGCGTAACGCTCCCCCTCATCTATCCCCTGGCCCATAGCTTCAGAGTCACATGAGTTATTTTTACTTGAGGACTGTGGGGCATGTGAAATTGTAGCCCCACTGCCAGCTGGTAGCTAATCATTAAGCGTTAATCCAAATCTTCAAAGAGGAGACGCAGCCTACTCAGACTGAATCAAATAGCACACACTGTCTCAGATGCAAGGTACTCATTTCTGTACTGTGAATCCACAGAACACATTTAACACTCTTTGTACATTTTCTGGGGAAGCAATATATAGGCTACTGTGCAACCGTTACTTGTTGGAAACTCATTTAGACCTCCACAAAGCATTATGGTTACAATGAATGTGCTGAAAGTTCACCAGTTGTAGGCATATACACTGACGTATGTTTCTGTGTCTCTGCAAAAGGGGTCGTTTTGGCCAAGTCCACAAATGTGTTGAGAACTCGTCTGGACTGACTTTGGCCGCAAAGATCATCAAAGCCAGGAGTCAAAAAGAAAAGGTTTTACACACGATATATAGTGTAACAATAATGCACCGGTACAGTTGCCGTTTGATCGCATGGGTAGCTTCATATATGTTATAAAAAGCAGGGGCCTACATTCAATAATAGTTTACTGTAATGCCTTAAGGCCCCTTGGAACAGAAGCTGAAGGAATGCTTCTCACCTAGGTGAGAACTATTTGACCTAGAGCCCTTGTCTCATATGAGAACAGCTGTTGCCTCGTACGTGTGTGCATGTTCATCTGCCGTGGTTGTGCTTGCCTGTCTGTCTGTCTGTCTGTCTGTCTGTCTGTCTGTGGCTTTGATAGGAGATAGTGAAGAACGAGATTCAAGTTATGAATCAACTGAACCACGCTAATCTGATCCAGCTCTACGCAGCCTACGAGTCCAGGAATGACATCATCCTTGTACTTGAATAGTGCGTTCTATATTCATTGTTATTTTTTCTTTCCCTAAAAATTAAGAATGACAGTAATGAAACTGTAAAAATAAAACCCTAATGCATGTATGTGACTTTGGCTGCAGTGTGGACGGTGGTGAGTTGTTCGACAGGATCATCGATGAAAACTACAAGCTGATGGAGTTAGACACCGTGATCTTCATCAGACAGATCTGCGAGGGGCTCCAACATATGCACAAGATGTACATCCTTCATCTTGATCTTAAGGTCAGCAGCTCTCATCTGTCCGTCGTGAGATGTAACCGCGTGACACAAACTAGACTTAAACCAAATCCACTGGCGGCTCATTGTTTGTTTACATACTGATTTCAGCCAGAGAACATACTGTGCGTGAGCAGGATCACAAATAAGATCAAGATCATCGACTTTGGTCTTGCCAGAATGTAAGTGTAACTTTTGGTTCAACTATCAGTTGAACCGCTAATAATGAGATTATGATTCCTACTGTATTTTTGCATTGACAGCTCCTAGCCTGGTAAAACTGTACTGATTTTGCTAGATCGGCTTCTACGCTTAGCTCCACTGTACACCTCAGTCTGGGAACTTTCAATCAAAACTACCTGTCAGCAGGTTACAGAACCATCTGTCAATCAGCATCCAGGTGGGTAGTCCCCACATTCTGATTGGTTGAAGATTGCCCAATGGTCTGCGCACACCGTTCATGTCAAAATCACTGCCAAATGTTTGATGTTTACATTAGATAAACATCATCCAAACACTGCTATAGTTTGATTGATACCTATGACACATTTCTTTAAATGGAGAGTTTCCAGACCGATATACAGAGCTGAACAAATCGTGGAGCTCGCAAAATCTTACCAGGCCTGACAATTCTAAAATTAAAACATAAAACATATATGCATTATTAACATTATATTTCCCTGCAGATACAAACCAAGAGAGAAGTTGCGAGTAAATTTTGGCACTCCGGAGTTTCTTGCTCCTGAAGTAATCAACTACGACTTTGTTTCATTCAACACCGACATGTGGAGCCTTGGTGTAATAACATACATGCTGTAAGTGCACGTGTGCACTCAACACACACACATACATACACAAATGAATGATATTTGACATACAGTAATTAGAAATCCTCTATCTTTTATTCCACCTAGTCTCAGTGGTCTGTGTCCTTTCCTTGGTGACGACGACAATCAGACTCTCAATAATATCCTGTCCTGTCAATGGAACTTTGAGGAGGATGAGTTCACAGACATATCCTCTGAGGCAAAGGACTTCATCACTAAACTCCTTGTAGTCAATAAAAGGTATCCACACACATGCTCTGTGTTTTAATGTACAGTACTTGTTGCAGTTTAATAAATGGTGGGTGGTCTTATTGGCAGTTGGAGGATGGGGGCGTCTGAGGCTTTAAGGCACCCGTGGCTATCTGACCCAATCCTTCATCACTGCCTTCATTCGAAGGTATAGTACAGTACAACTAAGAGCCTTGTATTTTATTGTAGTACTATGACAATGGTTCCTAACCTGAATGTGTACTGTACATATACACTGTATATTATTGAAATCATAATGTTTTTTTACAAGACTTAATGTAGAGAGAATAAATGCACAAGAAGCATCTGTGAATACTGTTTTAATTTATGTTGTTTTGACATAATGCTTTTAAAATATTTAAAACTTTGGCGGTTTTGGTCCTACTTTTTAAATGTACAAAAACAATATGTGTATGTATGTATACACTTTTTAAATTATATATATAATTATAATATAATAATATAATATATTATAATTATATATTTAAGTAATGTTTTTCTTAATTTAATGTGTTGTTAAACTTATTTTCTTCCACAGAAAACAATGTGCAGATCACGACGATCTTCTTGCGTGCCTCCAACGGATAGTTAAGGTTGGTCTGTCGCTAATGTTTCTTCACCAAATAAGTAAATTTCTTACTTAAATAATTATGCTTATCTCATACATAAGGGAGAACCCAATAGATTTTCCTTCCTAAGGAAACCCTCACAATGCTATCCACAAGGGGGTGCTATGTATTCAACTTTGCACCCGGCATAATCCTTAAGCTCTCAACCTGTGTCTAGGTCTGAATATTGTTCATGACCATGACGGCTCTCGCTGTAGCCTCTTGGACCAACCCTACTTTACACATAGAACACCAAATATTTCCTGCACTGTTGTGGCATACCTGGCTGCTTGATTCATATAGTTTTTGATTCATAGCTCACTGTGTTGTGTTATAATGCAAATATGGTCTATGTTTTGTTATGTCAGGAATAATCATGTCATACCTTTGCTTTAACTTAAGAGATATTTCATTAAATCATCCTTGTAATACTATTGATATGGTAGCCCACAGTCTAACACAATGGTGCTAATCTAATACTGTATGTATATTAGATTCACATGTTAATGTTCCTTCACTGTATCTGTCCTGATCAACACTGTGTACTTCTCAGACTTGTACAGTGCATCAATGTGTCTACACATGCTATGGTTTTATAATGTTGTTTGTTTTATTGTGTCTGCTGATGTGTGGAGTTGGAGTATGTCTAATGTATAGGGCCATACCTCAACTACCATATGAAGGAATCGCTTCTTTCTTTTTTTGTAGATGGTTAAGTTTTTCTTTGTATGAACTGTACATAATTATATATATGAATAGTTGTAATTTGCATAAGTGTAGCAAGTAAAATCTGTCATATGTGCTTACAGTGTATCTTAGAGACATAATATGAATGCTATACCGGATGTTATATGCGTGTGCGTGTATGTATGTATGTATGTATGTATGTAACAATCAAATTGGTTAATTTAATACATTTTAGTATGTGCACTTTATCATATTATGTACTGTAGGTGACATGGTTTTCCTCGGGAAATGTTAAGTTGGAAAGTCTTGTAAAATCATTGCTTTCATTTTGCTTTGTCCATGTGTATAACTTTTAACTTAATATTATAATTTGAAGTCTTATCACTTATTTTAATCTATTTTTTTAGGGAATTATACTACTTATATTTAGCATGATAAATTTGCTGGAGATTGCACGTCCTTTTCTGTAGTTTTTTTTTTTTTATATTTACATGTATGACAAATATAGTACCACATATTATTATTCATAACATATATCTTAACAGTTGTGATGTTGCTAGGTACAGTACATTCTGTTAGATGTTTATCTGCCTTCTGTGAAGGATTAGCAATATGAACATGATATACAGTGTACCTTCATTTAGGTGTTTTTTTGTGCATATTGTGTTAGGGCAACATTCATAGATTGTGTGACTTTATTTCATTTCTGGATACATTTCCCCCTACATTTTGGTATTGTAAGTCACAACAAAACTGAATTGAACAATTTGTAGTTTCCCGTGAAAAAAATGTAAGAATAATAAAAGAATGTTAAAAGTGTAACTTTTTTCATATTCTGTGTGCTTTGGAAGCAACTATAATTAAACACAATTAGCATACAATCTAATTGAGTGTTTGGGTTTATTTTATTTTTTGAATCAATGACAATGATCATGGATGAATTCAGTTTAGATTGTGAAAGGCGAATCAATGATAAAACATTTTTAAATGTTGAAAGGAAGAGGAGGACAGGAGACAGTATAGTAAAGTAAAGTATGACACATTATGGTAAATACAGCTAGTACCATAACAACAGACTGGTTTACACACCCTAAATTAACACCCAATAATAATGAAGATGCAGTATAAGTAATTGTCATCAGATATTTTGTTCACAAACAAATGGCTGAATGAATAGAAGTTAGTGAGAAAGATTGAAAACAAGTCAATCATCTTTTTTTGTCTTTTCATAAAAACATAATGAAATTTAACTTCTAATTACTGGGTCTAAGATTCAGTCACTTTTAAATGCCATGCAAGCTATCATGAAAGATCACATGACCTAGTTAGCCAATTGTAAGAGGGTATTTACATTTTTTAAAATAGGAAACATTCAGGCAAATCTCAATCGCACATTCAATGCAAATTAAAGAGAGTGAACCTCTGCATGTGCTAGTTACACACACGTCAACACATGCCCCCCCACACACACACACATGCATCTCGTGCATGAGATGACAGGATGCGATTTAAGCAGCCCAATTATGAAACCTCTGAAGGAGCCACTGTTTTGCAATACAGTTATTACACCTGTACAAATAAACGGAAACATAAATTGTGTTTTAACTGTTGAAATTAAAGTTGTTGTTGTTTACAGTTGTCTTAGCTATTATCTATTACAACGTGACAACTTGTGTGTAGTCTATTGTGGTATTTTCACTCTTGATCTCACTAGGCATACACAAAGGCTCCTGTGTGAAGATTGTGGTTCAGAGAGAGTTCATACATTCTTGTACTGCAGACAGACAGAGCTAGTCTGATTTAGTAAAGCTATTATTCTGAACATGCAGTCATTTGGCAAAACAGGTGATAGTGATTTCTGCCAGTTTTTATTTCTTTCCCTACCCCCTTCATATATATATATATATATATATATATATATATATATATTCTTTTTTTTCCAAGCGCCCGAGGGCTGGAAGCTAGATGCAGGCTGAAGCTCTATTCCTGTTCCAAGGCCCAGGTTGGAATGGTGAGAAATTCAATTTAGGAGTTTAAAAAAAAAGTCTCAGAGTGCTCCCCCACACCCCCTCTTCCCCCAACCCCAAGTCGCCTCCATCCTCACCTCCAGGGGCGATCTCGAGAAGCCAAACCAAAACCAGATGGGCTTATTGGAGCTAAAGATAACAAATAGTGCCTGAGTTCCTGTCAGTTAAAGACCACCGGAGCGAAGCAACCAGGAGAAAGCAGCACTGATATGCCTCACGCCTGCCTGTTCATCCTGATGTATAAAGTATGAATACATTATCGTTATGTTAATGACAGAGAAGGAAGACATGAGAAGCTAGTGGAGCATGCACGGTACAGAACAGTACGCAATCACAGAGGCTGATGGAGGTTACGTTAGCGGTGATCAGGACAAGCTAGGTTAAGGTAAAGGGGTTACAAGGGGATGGTACTGGCTGGGTGGGTATGGGGGTTGATGCTGCAATGGGAAGGTGTTCCAAGACCCAGGTGCCATCTTGTTTCCGGGAAAGAGGTCTGTCAGTGAGTGAGCTAACGCGCTCGCTCCACAGTTTGTCAGCTGATATGCCTGCCGCCCACACACATTCAGCGGGAATCGAAATGTCTGTGTGCGCGCGCGTGTGTTTGTGTGTGTGTGCGTGGGTCAGGCTTCGAGCGAGCAAGAGAGTGTGAGAGAACAGGGAACAGAGGAGGATGTAAGAGAAATACACGAGACTCTCTTAGGCCCTAAGCCTAAGAGGCCCTAAGGTCCTAAGCCTCCCTGCAGATTGAATAAGACGGTGTCTTTTGCAACAGGAGTTTCCTGCGCCTAATTCAAAAATATTGGTCCAGCGTAGAAGGGAGAAGGGAGGAGTCACAGCCCTAATCTGGCTGGATGGGTGTGTGTGTGTGTGTGTGGGGGGGGCTGAAGCTGCCTCTGACCTCTGTCCAAACAAGAGGCGTTGTCTCACAGGAGGTCCGAAGGGCCGGTTCTCACTGGTTCTCAGGACCCAGAGGCAGGTGGTTCTGATTTATGCTCGGCTAATGATGCTACACGTGTCGTCGCGTCCGAGCGGCGGGAACCCGCTGCTTGACTGATCGGTTTTTAACACGGCTGAGGTTTGTCACCCAGCGACCCCGCAATGTCGAAATTAACCCTTTCTAACCCCATTTTATGACGCACCTTTAACCTCAATATCAATGGAGAGATGATAAGGTCATTTGGGGTTACATTAGTCTAGTGTAATGGAGAGCAGGCACATTTCATGTTTTTGCTTAGGCTGTCGGGGGCACACATCATTGATTGCCTTCATTCATCTTAACACAATTAGGAGGATTGTTTATTATAAAACATATCGCGTCCACGTTGCCAGAAATGGAGAATGTGGTCGGAACATAGAAGCGTTTGAGCAGTGTGAGTTATGAAATGTCAACAACGGGTTGCCTCCCACGCGCGGGTTGACTTTCAGACGAAAGGGAAATCGCAGAGTCTTGCTGTGTCCACTGTTTAAAGAACAGAACCCAGCCACGCTGAGGCCTTTAATGGGCGGGGCGGGGTCATCTGCTTGGCTCTGTGTCACCTTGAGGAGGCCCCCTCCATTCACTCAGTGTTCCAATGTAACCCCCCCGGTCACCCCTACCTCCATGGGGTCTCTTGGATCGACCAGTCCTGTTGAGAGGAGGTTCTGTGCGGAGAGAGAGAGAGAGATAGAGTAATAATCCAAGCTGCTGTGGTCATCATATTGCTGGAGAAAGCTTGTTTGTATTTGCAGTCAAGCAAACAGAAACACCTCTCCCTTTAATGCCATAGGGTGCTGCCTTAGAAGCTCCGACACACACATTGGAAATGCATTGCGGAGGCTGGGAAATTGTTGTTGCGCCACATTTGGGGTTCCTATTTACAGGGCCAGGGTTGTGTAGAAATACCAGATTATGCTTTTAGCACGTACAGAGAATGGTACAATAAGCTGTGGTTCTCAAAGTGGGGTTCGGGACCCCCCGTGGTGTCAGGAGACACAAAAGAGGGGCCACAACATGATTTTCAGAAAATAAATATAATTTTATTTATTATTATTTATAATTTATAATGATTAGAATAAGCATATTTTAGCCATAATTGTTAGTAGTACAGTTTATACACTACATTATGTATTCTGCTACTAGCATAATACTATCAAATAATATCATGGCGCTATGTTTTTACCACCTCTGGGGATAGCTGGGGTCTCTGGGGGGCACTGTTATTTTGGGGGTTGTGAGCTGAAAAGTTTGAGAACCACTGAGGTAGCGGATCGCAAGGAGATATTTGGTGAATTGACAAAAAGTGTATCTGCTTGCAATCACATACTATCAACTGTATGCTTATGATTTAGGCTTATGTAGAAACATTAGATACACTCTCTGTACATTATTCTCCATTGTGTGATGAGTGCTTCTCCTCATCACTGTAACCATGATAATATGCATGTGCCCTAGTGTTTGAAGTACAATAATGCATGAGGCAGGGGGAGGGTAGAGACTGTAGAGAGAGGAGTAGAGAGGGGTGCCATCCACAGCATTCACGTATGTAAGAGGAGGAGCACTCAGGACAACAGGTCTCACTGCAAAAGGGTCGTTCTGGACATCGAGGAATGTCCATTTAAATCCATGTTTTTCCAGAGAAGTATATGTTCAAGCTGTGTGTCTACGTAAAATATGTACAATAACCCAAGAATGTGTGCAGGCATGGGTTGTGTGTGTGTGTGCGTGTGTGTGCGCGTGTGTGTGTGTGTGTGTGTGTGTGTGTGCAGGCATGGGTTGTGTGTGTGTGTGTGTGTGTGCGCATGCACACAAGCCAAGCGCATGAGTGCATGTGTTGGCAGCTCCCAAACTCTCAGCTCTCCATGCAGACAAATTAGCTCATCTCTGACCCTTGCCCAGGCCCAACATCCACTCACCCTGGCCCGACACTACCCCCTACCTTGTCATGCTATATTACCTCTCTATACAAACACGCACACAAACGCATCTCTCGCTCTGTGTGCTACTATCACGCCCACACAGCCTGGTCTCCCTCGCCGTGATCAATGAGCCGAGCTCCGTTCCCAGCGCAGCCTTGACTGTATATAGGGGGGGCGGAGAGTTCCCCGAAAAGCAGTCCCCGAGGCCAACAAAAACAGCACACGCTGCACACCCAGTCTTCAGCTGAGCGACCGCTGCTCTCGCTTGTAGTGTTAAACGGTTCCCACGATAGCACTTGGAGGGTGGGTCTTCATCGAGCTGAGGCCGACACGTGAAGTCAAGTGACCCTTAAATGAAAGACAGCGGTCAGAGTGCAGACGAATGGAGGGTGAGGTGGAACATATGGGTCACATAAAACTAGTTAAAAACTTTATTCATTTTGAAAATGGCATTAAAATCATGAATTGCCTCTATGATTAGTGGTATCTTTATGATTTGAATAACTCATCATGTAAGTCTCGGGCCTCTCATTTGTGAAATCAGCCATTTTTAGAAGAACCACCGATCAAATAGCCTTCGAATTAGGTAGATCAGTTGGTGCAGACAGTAATTGGCCAATCCCAAGGCCTCCCCTTTTCACCTGCCCTCCAATAACAATTGAGCATTTTTTGAATCCGACAGAAACTCCTGAACTGTCTGTTTTCCTGTTACTATGCTGTTTTGTCCAACCTAGTTACAGTAACTCGGTTGGACAGATGAAAGGGGCGGGGCTTGGTATCGGTCAACTAAGTACTGTAGCTAGGCTCCCCTGACTATTGCTCTCTTTCTCTGAGATTATATAGGTATGAAATCCTATTCACCTTAAGGTATGCTCAGCCACTCTGAAGCACAGACCATGGATGGATACGTGTGATGAAGTTGAAGTCAAGAATTTTTTTTTTATGTAGTTCCAACAATGGCAGGTAGAGCTATGAAAATATGAGAAGAGATCATCATATGGTTGTCAAGGCCGATTGGTTAAAGGCTGCTCCAATAGATTCTAAATTAATCTGAGGTTCTTGTTCTTATTGGTTGAAGGTGGTGTAATCATTTGTTGTTTTGATTAGGTGATGATCTAATTGCTACTATTGGCAACTCTTGGCTGATAACAATTGAATTCCAAGATACATAGCTTAGTTTGCAAAACAGTTTTAACCAGGCTACCATTAGTACAATAGTAAAGCATATATACAAAAAGTATTAAAAAACTGAAAATAAATGAACACGGCACCTTTGATGCTTGGACCCCAAATGAATACACATATAAAGTGAAAAACAACCTGTGCATTTGCAACATTTTCTGAATAGTGTTACAAATCAAAAAACTGTTTCAGATATGCAGCATCTAAAACACATTGAAACACAAACATGTTATGACACATAATTTGTCAAATGTCTTCTGACATATATTGTATGTGATATCGGTCAAATGTGACTGTTGGTCTGGCCAAAGTCCAGTCTCATTTTAGACAGGGAAACAGGAAAAGAGCCACAGTGCTGTGGTTCATTCTTTCGGTCATATTCACTTGACCACACAAAGAGCCCATTTTGAAGGGAGACATTGTATGTGCTGTGTGGCAGACAGGGCTGACAGAATAGATTTACTGTGTGTCTATTCAGGGGTGTTGTGGATGGTCTTACTGGTAGAGGCAAGGGGTTTGTTGGGAAATCAGGTTAATTAATGTTAATGGCAACACTGGCAATGTTTTGCTTTTAACTATTTGTGACAAATATGAAAAATTCCGCTTTGCAGCTTTTGTGGACCATCATAGATTTTTAATATAAAGTCTGATAATTGAATAAACAAATTAGATTTTGTTGTGTTGTAGCTTTAGTGTATAAAAGTAGTTCATACAATAATATATAGCTTAGGTATGATTAGTAACATATTACTCATCATACCTAAATGTAGTGGAGAGTATGTTGTTATTATTTAGGGTGAAATAATGACATTGTCAAATAAAAAATAACATGACAGACCACCTCTATGGGTGTGTGTGTGTGTGTGCGTGGTGAGTGGGCATATAGGTCAGTGGGAGCGAAGGAAGCAGTCATATGGAGGTAGGACTCAGAGAGACAAACAATGGCCCGCACACATCCTGCGGCTGTCAAAATCTTAAAGAACCTACATAAACACACTGGAGACAGGACCCACCATTTTCCCTGGGGTGGCAGGTTTTGTTTCAGCTTTGACGTCTTGTCTTAACAGCTTGAATGCCGTCTTTTCCAATTGCTTTCTGCTGACAAGTGTCAGGTTTTATTTTTAGAAAACCTTTTTTTGCATGTGCATGATTTGGCAGACTGGATAACAAAGGGGCACTCGCAAACTAGAGACTAATTCTCTATACTGGAATCACAATTCAGTATGATACAATATGCTGGTCTCCAGTGTATAGGCTTGCACTCGCATTTTCTGAGTCTCCAAGCGTTAATGGGCTCTCTTACTTCCCAAAAATATACAGCACAAAAACGGTTCTTTGGGGTTTTCCTCCTGCTGACTGCTTTTCTGTATAAGCTGTCTCAGCAGACCCCTTGAGTATCCAGTAGAAGATGCCATCAGCCCACATCAGCCCACATCAGCCCACATCAGCCCACATCAGCCTAGCTGGGAACAACGTGCATCTGATTGCCTGGACGGAACCCACTTTCCAGAAACTCAGCAGAAAATGAGTGTAGCTCCATGCTAAACACACCTGTATCCCCACCACTGTTTTTTCCACAAAGACACACATGCACACTTCTATTCTGAAGGCTGCACTCGAACACCTCATATACGGTATATACACTGCTCAAATAACAGACACTGGGATTCCACAATGGCAAAATTCTCATGGAGAATAAAATGTTCTGCCAGTATGCTTTTTAAGAAAAGTCCCAATTTGGTTTATATGCAGCTTGGCCTGTGCAGTTTTCTATGAAGCCTTGCTGACAGACTGACTTAAGCAGATTTTTTCCTTTCTTTTTTTTCTTCTGGCCAAGTTCAAACCAACGTTTTAGTTTCACATACACCAGGGCTCGTTGTCAACAATGTAAAGCGGACCACACATGCTGCCTTGGCCACAAATAGATGCCATGATGAAGTTTAGTGCGGTTGCTTGTGTGGTAGGCCATAACTCGGAAAACGCGGTGCACTGCACTCTTGCGCCAGCAGAGGGCGACAAAGACTTTACATAATAGTCCCATACCTTAAGTGTCAAAAATAACATCTCTCATTACATTCATGGTCAAAGAGGAAATTTTAGTAGGATGGTTTGAAAATCTCCTGCCAACCAAACTAGAAAAAAAGGAATTGTAGAGTCTGTGGGGAGAAACTGCTCAAATTCAATGCGTGCGTAACTGAGAAGCAGAACAAATCTTCTTAATATTTTAGGTTTCTGAAAAATGGCATGCCCTTTCCACAGCGTTGTGTAATTTCTTTATCGTATAATTTGTCTCGGTTGTCATCAATTGAAAATATCATAATATCAAGGTCCACTTATTGTCTGGGTGGGTCATTAATGCCAAGGTCCGGTCAAACCTCATCATACCTTCACTCTGCCTTTAGCAAGTCGTGTCCAGAATGTTTTAAAAAAAAAAACCTCACCGCTAAGCCACTCTCCTCCACCCACCCCACCCAGAACCTCTGTCTTGTTCCCATGGCTGCGAACTGCCTCTTGGCCAATCCGGGGAGGCCTCCTACAGGGCCGTGGTGGTCTGGAGTGCCTCCGAGGTGGCACAGCTGCAGGGCTGCACAGGGTAAACAGGACCCTGGAGGATGAGGGGTGCAAATGTGGAGTCAGCAGCTTCTCCGCCCTGCCTGGCCTGGGCAAAAGGAAAGCCATAAAGCCTGCAGCTTCAGAGCACCCACATATGCACACACACAAACACACACACACACACAGCGGGCTGCTATGAGAGTTCACAGCATATAGGACATTAGAAATGCAATGCAGCAAATTTTCCTACAGCATTCTCCTAAGTTATTTCTTCCAAATGCTTATGATACATTAAAACATATTTTCTGCAGCAATATAACCTTAATTCTTAAGGGGGACAGGGGGGTCAGTGATGTGGGTGTTTGCCAGAAGGTCGTGGGGTCGAACCCTGTTGTTGACCTACTTGTATAATCCTTGATCATCCAATCACAGTGTGAATGGGTGAATGTGAGGCAAAATAGTTTAAAGTGATTTGGATGAAAGCACATATAAATATATAAACGCAGTCCATTTACCATTTAATGTATGTTGATTTCTCACTTTCTGACATGGAGATTTCATCCACCAAGATCGTCAAAAGACGTACTGTAGGATTTTGCTCATTCAGATTCCAACAATGTGCTATCAACTCCCCAAATAAAATGTGCCTCATAGCAAATCTATAAAGAAGTGTGAAAAGCACTATTGCCCAAATCTCGAGGGCCCATGAAGTGAGCAGACCGTACTAACGTGCCATACACACACCACCTGTTTCCAATAATCTTACCCTTTCAGCTTGAAAAGTTTTTACCTGGCCAGACTTTTATTACGAATCTTTTTTTGCACCATTCTTACTGCTTACGGAATCTATCGCCTCCGCACTGAATCTGAGCCCCAGAACTACATAGCATGCGTGGTTTCCAACTGTTTTTGACATCACTCATAAAGATAGATGAGGTGAAATCAAACAGAAGTAGCAGCCGGCTCGTCTGTGAGGCTCTGGCAGACTTGAGTATTGAAATGAGATCAAGTGAGTTTGCCCTTATTTGTGAGGAAGATGGACTTTACATATCCACTCCTGTGACCAAACATATCTGCTAGTACATATGCTAATTTGCCAAATTAAAATCCAACGAAAACAATAAAATCCAACAAATTAAATGAACAGTAAAGTGTGGAAAAACCTATACTCAAACAGGCATGACAGCAAACTGCTTCTTCTCCCTTCAATTGTCCTTTGAGAAACACACTTTTCCGCCAGTGGCTTTTTCATTATTTGCTTTGAGAATCCACATCCGAAACAGTGTACTTAGTCTGTGTTTTGATAGATCCCAACCCGGTCATCTGGGTTTTGTCTTTCTATTTAGTGTGCCAAATGAGGAGAGAGGCGACAGGTCTCCCTACCAGGAAATATAGGTACCTAATAGACTTACTCCCCACAAGATTCATGACAGCAATGGCAGGTCTGCTAAACTAATGACATACTGAAATACAGCACCAATACACAATCCTAATATACAGCTGGAGAAGGAGAGCAAGAGATAAACGACACATAAATATACTGTACATATACCAGCATCAGAAGAGTATGCATAACGAATAGTGTACTTAATGTAAAACTGAATCAGGAGAGACTTTTATATGATTGATTTTATGTGAAACGTTTAAGAACAAGACTGAAATGTCCACCGTTAATCTGAAATTGATCATATTTCACCCGGACATATGCTTCTCCTTTCCTGGATTACTGAGGCGTGTAATAAAACGCATACTGTTTGACTTGCTTCCTCTGAACCCTAAAGCCCCAGAAATGGCATTTAATATCATGTGAATGCTTATGAATTTTATGTTTAAGTCAGAGAGCAAAGAGCTGATGGAATTGCAGCGAGGTGAAAAAGCCAATAGTTTGGAAAACTGATAGGAAAACTGAAATGTATGTTTATATTTAAAACACAAACATATTGTTTTGTTAAAGTTGGTGTCAATATGGGTTTGAAGGGTGGTTATATGACAAATAGTAATGCTGTAAATTTAAATAATATCTTATTAAACATAAAATATGTATCGTTGTCCTGCTCATACTATTTTGTTTAAATATAAGTTTAAATAGAATTCTTGGTTATAATGTCCACAGAATCCGTATCTGGACGTTTTTTAAATGTAAATGCTTTGAATTCACAGTCATTACAGTCTAGATTGAGTGCAGTGGATGCAAGGATCATTAATAATGTGACAGAAGGAATTCATTTAATGAAGCATCACCTCAAGGTAGCCTGTAAAACATTAGTTACTGTTAGAGTTACTGTTGGGTGATTCAATACATCTACCAAATCATAAATAATCAGCTCAAAAGGAAAGGCTACTCCAAAGTGCTATGTATAGCATATTTGTAAAAATCATACAGAATTTTAAACATGAATATACATTGTAGCAGCAAACAACTGTTTACTATGTAAAGATACAATGGAGTAATTGCATCCTGAACAGTGAATGATATCACACTCCCTTGACGTTTGTTGTAATTGAACTGAACTCTTGTTTTGTTTTCATAGCCAGTCCGGCCCCTCGTGCACGTGTGGTCCATGACGCCTTTGTATTCGTCCGAGATGCTGGTGCATCCTATCGTAAAATGTAAGTTTTTGCAGTAGTGGTGGCCAAGAAGTGTTGTATGAAGAAACCAAAAATGTCTGGATTAATTTTAAAGTCAGTTTATATTTAGCAATAATTCTAAATGAAATAAATGATTGTATAAAGATTTGTCCCCAGATCATCCCTGGATTGTAACCAATTATCTCTGACATACTGTCCACTCCAAGCCAGAGATAATAAAATTAGGGCAATGCTAAAAAAAAGTGCAAGACCAATTTGAAAAGGAATGTTCAGTTCTACGAAACAAAACATTTACAGGTTTATTTTAAGCATTTTAAATTTGAATGAGGATTTTAATAATTGCCTGTTGAGTATTTAAATGAATAAATTGTCTCTCACATAAGGATTCTGTTTAGGGTTTTAAGTCCATTTATCCATGCATTCCATGGTAAATGTTTTAGTAATTAATGTCTTCTGTATAGCATTTGACTCGGAAAGGGAGGGGAAAAGGGAGACAGCTGTGTTTCATAAGAAAAAGACCAGAATTTAAAGCATGCTTGATTTGAGACCCCATAAATGACTTTTCGTTCTCTTCGGGTGTGTGGCCTCAGTACTGGAGCACCAAGCATGAAATGACTCCTTATTGGCTGTGTTTGCCCTCAGAGGAGTGTTTTTTTAAAAAGATCATATCCTGGTCCCATAGAGAGGCAGTCCATAGGGTTGCTGCTTATTCAATTAGTCCTGAAGCCATGACTCTGAACAGGGGAGGGCAGGAAAGAGTGTGAGAGAGAGAAAGGCAAGGCATATGGTGTTGATGGTGTGTGTGTGTGTGTGTGTGTGTGAATTCATACTTAGAACTGAGGAGGAAACAGCTTAGGGAGACTGATGGGACTGATTTTCAGATAGGGTCGTGGCTAACTGTAGATTAGCTCCTTTGCCAGAGGGTGGCGCTTAGATGACATCTCATAACTAGGTGACAATGAGGGAGCTGAGACGTAGCTCCCTCCCTGGGCGAAGAACAAAAACACTACACCACAAGGCATGTCTAAGTTTGGTTATGCATTCCATCTCAAACAGCCACTATATATCTGCCAGTCTTGCTCTCTGCTAATAATACAAGACAGTAAAACCTTCACATTCTTGAGTGGGATTAAGTATATCTTTATTTGCTGGATGGTTCATGGGTTACAGTAAAAGTCTTCCCTGTTGTGACCAAGTTTCTATGTGGTTGATCTGTTATATGTAGCCTATATAACACACTATTTTCTGGAGAAATATCTTATAGCCGACCAAAATACATAGTATGTTCCTAGTATTGTGTCCTACTTTTGCATGCTGTCTTTGATTTTCACAGGACTGTCTCCATACTGTCTCCATACTCCATGGTCTGTAGGATACGGAGGAATATTTCTGTGTCATGCTGAGCTGATAGACATTTACACTTAGACTAAACAAGGTAGAGGTGATGACAGGTAGTGTGCAATCCATGCATGGAGGGCTCAACCCCCCGGCCCCAAATACTCTGTCCCTTATTACTTATAGTTAGTGGCGGTGACATTATTAGCCAACTACCCTCACGCTGCCATAGTAATGCTGTATCCTATGAGGATGTTACTGTTAAGTCCCAGTTTAATGTCAGTACTGTATAATTGTATATTATGCTGGAAGGTAATGACGACATGTGCTTTTTGGCATTACTGGATTTATGTGTCAGACCTTTGCATGAAGACAGAACCAATTCCGGCACGTAATAAAAGACTCAGAAGTTGACCCATGTCTTACCCAAACATGTACAAATGTATGTCTTCCTCAGGTGGGATGACAGGTCAAAATACCATGGGTCTGTTTCTAATAATGTTCTATTTTTAATCACTTCTTGTGTCTAGCATGGGATAAATCAAACATGCACTTTATGTTGCAATAGCCTCACTGGAGGTGAGAGCTCAATACTTATTTTGGCAAGTCATTAGGCAAGTGTACATCACTATTCCCCTTCCCCCACCCAGCTGAATAAAAGATGAAACCCCATTCAAATAAGGTACAAATGAGTGTGGTCCAGTGAAGCCAACTAAGAGTTCTGCATTCTGTGGTAGAGGCCCGCACACAGCCAGTCTGTCTTTCAGTAAGCCAGCCTCTGTCAGACAAGGCAGTCCAGAGTGCATAGCTTACGGAAACCAGGGCAGTTATGATTGAGTTCCTGTTATTGACTGCTTTCTCTTTTTTTCTTTTTTTCTTTTCAGAAAGCAGGTTTCTGCCAGGTTCAAGTTTTTTTTTTCTTCGCCAGCAGCAGGAACACAAAGAACACTGTAGAAGAGGCCATTTACAGAACAGCTCACCAGAGCAACGCTTTCAACTCTAAATAGTAATTTGTTATCCACTGACAAGCACACACGATATTTAATTAGTAATTAGCAAGATGTGAGTGATACCTTCAGACCAGACTGTCCCAAACTTCAGTCCAGACTGTACCAGATTTCACAAAGCTATACGTGCACTACCAGGGCTTCTGTGTGCGATGAAACAGCAGGCTGACAAGCCCCGACTTCATACTGTAAATCAGCGCGGGGACTGGCTTGGGCGCTCCCATTTGGGAGAGGAGGCTAGCTGTGTGGGACGGGAACAGCGGAGGTCAGCGGGTGAGAGGTAGCGCACCGTTTGGCCCTCGTCCCAGCTCGCAGTCGGGCTAGACAGCCTGAAAGATGTGTTTGTTGTACAGTACGTGTGTTGTAGCTCCGTTGCCATCTGGGTATAAACCTCCGGTCCGCGTTGCACAGACATGTGCGGCTGTGCATGCCAGAAATAATAATAATAAAACAAAAAGACCCGTTCATTTGAACCTCCCCCAAGATTAATTTACCGCTGTAATGATGTTGGAGATTCCGAGAGGATTAGAGAAGTAGCACGCTTTTCTTTTCTGCCTCTCATGTCACGGCGGACATCCGACATCTTGCGTCTGCTAGTAAACGGACCCAGAGGATTGAAGTAAAAACACGCATTAGGCCTATAAAATAAATGCTTATCTTTGTGGGAGGGGCCTGTTTTCATCCTGCTCAAGAATGTATATTACCCTTTAAAGTGAAACTAATCTGCAGTCAACATGACAACTAATCATAACATCACATATAAAATGAGTCATAGAAGGTTGCAGATGACATATTGAACTTAGTACAGTAGAAATGCACTTCCCTTCTAATGACTTGTATCAAACAGGATATCTGAGAAGTGAAAAGGTCACATATCTATGTTCTTTGTCAAAGGCACAGTAAAATCATAATGTGAAACAGTAGCTCATGGCAATGCTTTGACAGATTTAGTTATGCCTCACTGAATGAACATAAAGTATTAATGTGTTGATACAATATTTTACTGTAACTTAGAATTCAGCTCAAAGTGACACATGGCTGTGAGCTAAGCCAAAATGCGTTGTTGCTATCTTTACGTATAAATGTAAACAAATTCTTAGTAAAATACTCAATGTATCTTTACTGTTCTCAAAATGTGAGCTTCCACGCCATAAACGTCAGGTTTCTGATAATCATATTATACGTCTAAACGAGCAAGGCCTTTTGTCGGTTCATCCCGGTCAATGTCCCACTCCACCCAAAATTGCCTCTGCATATTCTTCTATATTTAGTCTGGCACAGACTAGTCCAGCGGAAGCCTGCCACGTACAGAAACTACTACAGTATACATTGCTCAATTCTCAGGTGGGCCACAGATAGACTGCGTGGTGATTGCAGTGTAATTTAAGTTGGGTCTGGAACTACTGTGTTGTTGTACCTTAAGGGTGGAGGGGAAGGGGATGGGGGGGGGGGGGGG
>JAODTR010005078.1:0-11623 GCA_025399935.1 Amblyopsis rosae | reverse complement strand
TTATACTTAATATTTTGAGTACATAGTGCGCATAAACTGACAAGTACGCCAAAATAAAGTGCACTCAAAGTAGCCGTTGGCGTACTCAAAACGGTCCAAAAATTGAGTGTGGAATGTTGCACAAATTGACAATTACGTGGATGCTAGCTAGCTAACAGCAGCATATTATTACCAGGCATAGGGGTTTTATGCGGCAGCTAGCGTTTATGTTTTATACAAGTGTTAGCGGTGTATATTCATGGAGAGCATACATCGGCAGCAATAGCTTTCTGTTGAGCTTTCTGATCGGATGTGTGTTATGTTATTTTAAAGATGTCTTGAATAAATAATGTACCGGCACAGAGAGGAACAGTTTTAAGATAAATTAGAGAGGAGACATGCTGCTACCGGACTTACAGTCACAACATTTTACAAAATAAAAAATACACTGATTTCAGTGATTTGTTCTGTATTTTATCCTTGCCAATGCTGCCAACAACCAATTTGAAGACTGCTGTCCCCAGCAAAAGCTGTAAAACCTGCATCTCGGTGAGGCAATCATATTTTGAAGCTGGATGACCTGGGAGAGGAGAGCAGACCTTCCTGCTGGTCTTATGGACTGTCCTGTGATATGAGGCACCTGCAGGACATTTAGCTGGAAATACAACCTCGGGGTTGGAGGCTGGAGAAATAAACAGGACATATTGTATATTTTAATTAAGATTCAATAAGGTATATTATTGTCAATGTGTTTTTCTTTTAGCATTGTAACAGGCTAATATTTCATGAATAATTTTGATGTCTGTTTTCACTCTTGTCACTACATTTATGCAACTATGTGTCCCTTTTCTTTATCAATATAAATATATGTAGCATTGGTGATTCTAGAAAAAATGTCATGGGGTGGCAAGCTTATATTCAAGGGTGGCATACCTTAAATTTACCAGGAAAGTTGACTGAGAACATATTCTCATTTGCAGCAATAGCCTGGGAGTAGTTAGGGACAAGGAGAGAGGACAATAAAACCAAGTGAAAGATGGGAATGATTGGGTAGCCATGATGGCATGAGGGCTACATTGGAAACTTGACCAGGACACCGGGTTAACACCCATACATTTATGATAAATAATAAGTACCATGGGATCTTTAGTGACCACAGAGAGTTAGGACACCCATTTAACATCCCATTCAAAAGATGGCACCCTACACAGGGCAGAGTCCCTTTTACTTCCCAGGAGCACAAGGATGTTTGACATTTAGACAAGAGGGAGGAGTGCCCCCTACTGGCCCTCCAACACCACTTCCAGCAGCCCCTGGTCTCCAAACCAAGGAGTAACCAGTGCCAACCATCTTTAGTTTTCAAAGCAAACCAGTGGAAAACAGGGTGCTAATATTGTTAATTAGAATAGCTACTCCAGCTCCATTAATTTAGCCAAAACTTCTGATACACTTGAATGTGTTTCTGAATGTAAAGTGCAATGTATGCGCTTGCATAACTTGGAGTAGAGTTAGACTCAGTCTTCATATTTTTGTTCTTGTTGATAGTGAAAGGTGATATTGATGAGGAGCCTTTATACATGTATGTCTTAGTCTCTTGATAATGACTGAGTTGATATTGTGTTAATAATGATATTAATGATGATACAGCCTTATTATAATTAAAATATATTACTTAGTAAAGAAATTACGTTAGGCCTGTTTAGCAATGAACCTTAACAACTTGTCTTTATCCACAGATTAAATTAAAGTGGTTGTAAATAGTATTTTAGAGCTATAAATGTAGTATAATTTCTTAAAAATGTAATGGACAGCATCAGCTATCAGTGAGTAAAGTCCTCAGTGAGAATACCTGCCTTGGTTGATAGCTCCCGCCTCTATATTAAAAATTTTAATGTTTTACCTGCTACCCGAGTGTCTCTGACCAATCAGATCCTCCTTCCCCTGATTGGTCCGACGAATCTGTCTTGCCTGTCAATCACATGAACGCGCGTACACTGCAAATGTGTTGCTAAGGAATGCTTTCGGTGCGCACTTCGCTATGGCGGATCAGCAAGCAACTAAAATAAAGATTCCACCATTACAATCTACAGCCTACACATCATAGAAACCAAAGAAAAGAGACTGAAAACGAAAAGATGGAAAAAAAGTTAGCCGACAGAACCAGTGCTAAAACGAGAATCAACATAGGTGTAGCTTTTCAGCAATGGCAAGAACTACGTGATTTGAAGGAGTCAGAGCGATTCTGAACTGGCTATTTTCCTACTGAACAGGTAAACTAGTTTTTCATGTAAATGTTAGGTTACCAGTACCTGATCGTTGCATATATTACTGTGTAGGCTAATTGTCAATTTAGCCGAACTTGGCTGTGCTGCTTTGTAAAAATATTCTAACGTAGATCAAAACAATATAGCCTGGATGCCAGCAATTCAGATGAAATAACCCATGCATGTATATTTTTTAGACAAAACAATTGGTCCAGATGCAAGTTATTACATAGTTCTGTACTACATACAGTAGGCCGACGTACCGAATTATTTTCAGGATTGTATATTTTTCTCATATCATTACTGTCCAGTAGTGATACCTGGCAACAGTAACTCTATGGTAAGTCAGACGTATACCGGTACCGGTGTTGTGCCAAAAAGTGATTTCCTGACAGAAAGTGATTTTGCGCTTTTGAGGCAGAAACAGCCTGTTTGTCACAAGTTAGAGGCTGAAATCACTTTTTGGCAAGCATAAGTGTGCATTATGGCTCGTATTGGCTCTTCAAAGGATGTAAATACGCAAAACGACTGGTTGAGCCATAAATTATAACATGTAATTTTATAACCCTAATGAAATGAGCAAAATGTATGTGTTTACGATTTCAACTGGTAAAAAAAGACTGAATGACACAATTTTTTTACAAGAAGCATAAGTGTCACAAAGACACACCAATTGCTATTATCGTAGACAATAACTCAGATTAATTCACACGTTTTGACGTACTTATCAAGAAAACAGCAGCTTTAGACTGTAGCGATTCAGCTTTAACAGGCTGCCGTCCGCGGGAGCGCGCAAAATCATTTTCTGTCAGGAAATCACATTTTGGCACAACATCGGTAATACAGTTATGCTAGTAAACTATACGGTAAGGTTGCTTCCCTGTAGCCATTATTACAGGGATGTAATACACAATGGCGTTGTATGTAATAACAGAATCGTAGTTTATGAACTTATTATGTGTTATTTGAAGCAACAATATATTGTAAATAATTACCCAAAAGTGTTGTACAGTACTGTACCGTAGCACAATAGGTACTGTAACGCTACGGTACCGTACCAGTATACTGGTAGTAAGATACAGAACAGAACGTAAGATAGATCACTACTTTTTTTCTAATACGAAGTTCTATATTTTTACGTTTGATCTGAGAGGCTGTTTAATCTGCAAAAATGGTGATACTTTATAATAATAATAAAAAAGTTTTGTATTATCTGCGAATCTGACATTGCGTGACACAGCTGACTGTTGAGCCAAGCTGCTTACTCCACATGCTCGTGCACGGTGGAGCATGGGGGCGTGGCGGGGTGTAGAGGAGGTGGGTTTTTTGGTTGTTTTTCAAAAGCTCATTCTCTCTCTCCTTTTTTTAGCTAGCTCTCAGGTTTCTGCTTACAGCAGCTTTAAGATGGAGATTATTGATTATTTTGGTGAGAGCAGTTTCAGTGCTGTGATGTGCTCTAAACCCTGATTGAAATTCCTCATGGACACAAGAAAAGTGTTTATTTGAACCGAGACAATCTTTTCCAGTATCTTACTAATAATGGCAAGTTTGATATTGGCCTGTAGTTGGTCATTGCATTAACATCGAGGTTGGATTTCTTTAATATGGGCTGTTTTAAAAGCCTCAGGAAAAATGTCTGTTTCAAGTGATGTATTCATAATCTTAAAAACATGATCTGACAGACTATCAAACACCCGCTTAAAGAATGATGTGGGCACAGGGTCAATACATGAGGTGGAAGAGTTACTTTCAGTGACAATCTTGCAAAGCTCACTAAGTGTAACCGAAATAAAAGTTCCCATAGTTACATAACTACCCACTATCCAAAAACATGTCAGGTTCACTCTCCAGTCAGTGCCGTTTGACCAGTGACACTGGATTCCATCTGGAGTTGGTCCCCGGGCGCTGCTCAGTGGCTGCCCTCTGCTCCCTAGAGGGATGAGTTAAATGCAGTGAACGAAATTTGCTACATGTATTTGTATGTGACAATAAAAGCACATTTAGTTTACTTTACAGGGTTTGCTGCTGTCATCAATGGATAAAGTAGTAGGCTATTTCGTTATGGAAGAATACTGCTAGTTCTTCACACTTTGAGGCAGAGGGCTGTATGGGGGTAAGGGCAGTATTCAAAAGCTGGTCAATAGTGGATAACAGTGCTCTAGGGTTTCCAGCATTCTCTGAGATATTGTTGAAATATATTGTTCTATGGTAATTACCTGTCTTTTTATATGTATATACTGTGTATAAACTACTGTATGCGTAATAAATATATATTCCTACATTCTTTGACTTTGATATATTTCTACATACTTTGCCTTCAAGCTGGAGTCCACAGGCAGACTGTAGCAGGAACGTGTTTAGACCAGGTCTTTATGGGAGCGGCTAGCTGTTGCATTGTGTAATCTAAAGAAATGAAATAGATATACCACCTACGTACCACCCAATATGCTTTCACCACACGGCACGTGTTTTGTCTGTGTGTGGGTGTATGCTAGTAAATCACACTAACACGCCAGTACAGAAATATGGAAATATTCCAGTATTTTTTAAGGCAACCAGTCCAAAACTCCTGCTCAGGTGGTAAGCACTCAGGGGTCCAATGGGTTCTGCAACAACAAGTCTAGCTAAGGCTATGACAATGTAAAAAGCTACAATATAAAGCAATGGGATTACATCTATAAGGGGCAAGTGTTACCGTAGTGTTAAACTATGGTGTTGCTGAATACATGTACACATGGCCAGCTCATGCCAACTTCCATAAACACAGGTACGAATGGCAGCAACTTCACTATATGGAATGAACATAATGTATATTAACACACAAGGCCGATTATCAACTTCAATCAGAAGCTTCAATGAAACACTTATTCAACCCATTCATCTCACCCTTCATTTGATGATATACTGTATTTCACTTAGTAACGTTTGGAAATGTCCCCATGTTGGTCTTGGTATGATTAGATGGAGGTGGTCCAAACACCTGCTTTGGTTTAATTGACGCTGCATCAATTACAACAGTTCTTCATTATGCAGAGCCGAACACACTGTGGAGCATGGAAAATCAGGATGATGTGACCAGGTTAGGAGAATCTGCAGTGTTAAATGACCAGTATATTTTTATTATTTCCTGTTAAACAATGATGGTCAAACCAAAATAAATGCTTGGTAAAGATATATTTTAAATTGTTTTAAAGAATTGTCTATGGATAGGGTTATCACTCTAAATAGTGAGCAATTGTACAAAACGCATATATTAAGCTGAATGTCAGAGTGGTTTCTGAGAAGTTTTCAGCAGCGATATTGTTAATGGGTGTCACAAAGGTTGACAAATGTATGTTTTTACTTTGGCAAGATAAGGATAAGGAAGAGTTAGCAAAGTGCTGCCAAGATTATCACAACAAATAGCACGTAATTACAGCGAGTTGGATGCTCATAAATATTCATTCCGCAATACATACACCAAATAAGATGCTATTTGGTGGACACCCATTGCATGCACCCATGCCCAATCTTCAATTTCAGAAGGTTAAAATAAATATATACAGCTTCAGCAAAGATGCAAATGGTCTCTGTTAGCAACTGCAGATGTGTGTGTGAAATAGCTAAAATATTTATACTCAGATAATGTTAGCACAGACTGCATAGAGAGCGAGAGAGAGAGAGAGAGAGAGAGAGAGAGAGAGAGAGAGGTTGGTGACTTTTATAGTAAAAAATGTGTAAAGAGTGTAAAAATGAAGAGTGAGAGGGAGATATGTCCACAGCACAGATGAATCCATGATAGTACAGAAAAAAAAAACAATTATTCAAATATCCACTTGTTTGTGTGATTGTGTTCACATATTGTGTTCAAGTATTTCTATAGGCATGTATGTGCATGTATGTACAATAATAAATATTTCTATATATTTCTATATACCATGCCATAAGCATGAGGGAGCACCCTATGGCATTGAAATGAGAGGTGCTTTTTGTTTTATCAAGTTCAAATATCAACAGTCTTTTTTCAGCATCGCTGATTTCACCTTTAGTGTAAGAGTCCATCTAATATGAGGGTAACATGCCACAGGGAAATATTCATCACCTATATCTCTCCCCCCCCCCCACACTCTCTCTCTCTCTCTCTCTCTCGCTCTCTCTTTCCCGTAGTAGACTACTGCTATATAGTATATAGTACTGCATTATTGATATGTATTCTTTATTAACACAATCTTTATGCTTTGTTACTGTATGTGTGTGTGGGTGGGTGTGTCTAGGTTGAATAACAGCAGAGTGGGTGTAGTGAGGGGTTTGGCATGATGCAATGATGATGGCAGATGGTGTCCTTTGTTAATATACACAAACAGAACATGCACACACACACAAACACATGCACGCACACATACAGATGCACACACACCAACATTCTCCTACAGTACACACACATTTATGCACTGGGCCAAGTTGGCGCCAATGCAAAAAAGGAAGTGCCAAATTTTTTTTATAAATAAATAAAACTGCAGTAGTTTGCATGCCTATTTTCTGTCACACAAACACACAAACATACACACACATTATCAAGTAACTAAAACAGAACTGAGGTAAATTATCGCTGCTGTGTTCTGTGTGAGAAACATATTTAGATTTTCACTTTGGAGACAAATACAGTATGTTCTCTTAGTCAGAGGGAATATGAGCTGCACCTCCAAATTGCTACTTTTGGTTTAATTTTGGATATGGCTCTATGCTCACATAGTGTAGGGACTGTTTGGGCTATTTGTTGGGACAACGTGACATCATGCTTTCCTTTCATTTTCAGACGGAACACACACACACACACACACACACACACACTGTATGCACACACACACAGACATAAGGCACACACACACTTAATTCTCTGACTCTTGCATGTACTGTAGGCCTACACTGATGCACTGCTCCTAGAACACAGCTTCTCTGTCAAAATATTTCATCGTCAGGTCACATTGTACATTTCTCATCACCACTTAGCTACTCCAATTGCTCTCATAAAACACAGTTAGGAATGATGGCCGAGAGTAAAGGGCAATTCTGTCCATGGAATGCTAATGTTTAGTAGTCGGCCATTTCAAGATGCTGTTTGTTAACCCCTGTTTTAGACTTTATTCTTTTCCTGTATATTTTGCCTTTTTTTTCAAATATGTTAAAAACATGCTTAATTAAATGTCCAAAGTTCAACTTTCAAAATGTATGTTTGTTATAAACTGACACACATAACTAAAATCACATATTAAATCACTGTGTGACAAATAAAATGCACACATACAGAGTCCATTGCCATTTTATAGGCGATTATTATTCCATGTCGGAAGTTGTAACTTCCGAGTTCTGAGATATTCTTGAACACAGCAAAAGCCCTCCAGGCAAAGTTCAGCACAGTGGTGTATCCCTGTTGCTCTGGCAGCCTGCTTATAAAAGCAAACAGGCTCCCAATCAGTGTCCCATCAACCACACCGCAAACATTCTTTCCCATACAGACATCATCACAACTCCACACACTTGTGGTAAACACACAACCTAGAGTCAACTGAGCCCAGATGTTCTGACTTTAGTTAAGCTAAACACATCAGAAAATGGTATTAATCAGTTTCAATTGAACATCTTAGTTATGGAGTTATGGCTTTGTACCTTCTCCAACCGATTCACATGTGTTTGTGTGAATAATAATCATTAATATTAAGGGAAATGTGACTACTTTTTTGATGATGGGCGGGGGGGTAAGGGACCTGGATAATGGACAGGGGGGCGCTGACCCAAAAAAGGTTGAGAACCACTGCTTTACACCCATCATCTCCTCTCGAGCGGACCCTTTGGCATCTCCTTCGTTTTCAACACTTTCGCTCATTTCGACAGTCGCTGCCACCAACCCTCTCACCCATGTCACACGTTTCTCAAGACCCGGTGGCAAACATGATCTGTCATGTTTCTTAGTCTGTTCCCCAGTGGAACCTCCCATAGGTCATTGGCAGTGATGGATTAGTAGCTTGTGTTAAACTGGGATGTCTCATGGGGGTTGGGGCTGGGTGATAACCTCCATGGTGATAACTGTTCATGTTTTAAAGCACTGCAACGCCGGGAAGGGAAGAAAGAGAATGTGGAACCTGCAGTGTAGGCTATGTTTAAGGAATGCAGCAGTATGAGCAAACGTCTCCCTGGGCCCAGGGTTGTTGTGTGCTAAATCTTTGCATAATCCATCACAGTCGAAGAAGGAATCAATTTACATGCTAGGACTGTGTGGCAGAGGTGTTTGTGTGGACATATGTGGGTGTTTTGTCTCTGAATCGCTATCCGACAGTCCTGATTACTGATTGTATATACAGTACAGTAGAGCAGTGAGGTTTTATTCAGATGAGACAACTACATATATTGTAGACACCAAATGTTTACTGAATATAATGTGTGTGTGTGTGTGTGTGCGTGTACAGACACCAAATGTTTACTGAACATAATGTGCGTGTGTGTGCGTTTGTGTGTGTGTGTGACCCACAAAGCATTCGTTTTGGTCTGTGATGCTGGTGCTCTAGTATGACATCTTGTGATATAGTAAGTAATAAATTAATATAGAACCACTTTAAATTAGTCAATCAGATAGGCAGCATTCTTGTCAATCTGTTCATCAATGTAAAACTAACAAACACCTCTAACACATGCTCATCTGGATATGACAGATGCTTTAGAAAAAGCATGCAAGAGCAAGCATTTCAAAACATGTATGTTTACGCACCTCACATTTCGCTATTTTACTGTTCTCTGTGCGCGCTAAATAAATAATCCAATACACACACACATTTCTGGCTTCCCAAAGTCATGAATCACTCAAGACAGAGTTGCCCTGTTCACAGCCCTCGGTCAGTGATAAGTGAATATGCTATCAGTCTGCCTCCAAACGGATATGCTCATGCTAGAAAAAGTCTATTATAATGAGGAAAGCCATAGCAGGCTTAATGCAGTCAAACATTATCAAGCTAGATATTTTAAATCATGAATTAGTGCACAGAGTTGAACAAATGATTTCATTCTTTACATATTTGTTCCTTTTGAACAAGTCAGTCATGACCCAAACACCTCTACATTGTGTCCTGCATGTGATCTCAGTGTATACATTATGTCAATAGGTCTGTATCTAATTCTGTCAATAGCTTATTATAGGTTCAGTCCTCTTAGTGCACTATATAATGTGATATGGTCCACACTCATAAACCAATCACTACTACCGCCCATGTGGTTTCCAATAGACCTAACCAATTGATCTTTATGTCACATAAATCTCAACTAAGGCATGTGTAAACTAAGGGCCATGCTGCATGTGAAAATGTTTCCTACAGCTTCCTCTAAACTGCTCTGTTACCATTAATTGAGCTGATACCTCTCAAACATCAATAAGTATCAAATATCATGTTAGTTATCTTTTAGAAACTATAACTGAGGCCAGGTCACAATACTGGTTGTGATTTACACACAATAATGCCATATGTAACAACACAGCCAGATAAAAAGATAACAATAATACATACGGTTATGGTAATGCACTGAAGTAGCCTACTGCGCTGATAAAAGTATACCCAACCAGACTGTGTCGTTGGAAAGAGGGAGATCATTTTTCAGGTCTTTCTGGCCTGTCGAACCTACAGATTATTTCTCTCCTTAATCTTGGCATTCCATTGATTTGTGAATGCCATTCACAAATCAATGATCCCATCCCTCTACTGACTTCACTGAATTTAGATCTGCACACTTAGCCAACATGCATGTCCACTGATGAAATATTGATCTGTTATTGACTGAGGCAATATGTTATACTTATCGGAATTCATATGTCTCATTCAGCTTCTCATTGAAAGTTCATTTTAGCAGGTTCCTTGCCTTTCATACTGAGACATTCATCAGTTTATTATAATAATAAAAACACCTGTTGTAGTTTATCTGCTTCATGTAACTATTACTTTGGTTTGCACATTCTTGTCACCTGTAGAAGAAATGGCTGCATGTAAGCAGTTAATTTGTTGAATACTGACATTACTTTCTAAGGACTAAAGACTACTCACGACATGGAAAGCATACCAAATCATTGTAGGCTACCTCTTGTTTAGAATGCATTCGTCATACCACTAAATAGAATCATGTTATGTAAGCAGGAAAGCCATGATATATCCTATATTCCCCATTTCACCGCGTCAAAGCAAAAACAGTTAATCACGACTTGTTCCTTCTATGATACAATCCGCTGTCCATGGTGCTGTAATAATCTGACAAACATGCAGCATCCTTCGCTCGAACGAGATTATGCACTATTTCTTTCTATTCTAACTGTTGAAACAGGCCAGCGTTTTGTGGCCAGAATGTGTGATTCAGTACTATTATACTTGTTGTATGTAGTGGTATTATCGGTCACTGTTTTACTGAATGCCACGTAGCCTACCTACCAGGCAGAACCGAAATAATGGCGCCATACTGTTGCAAGATTGCCATAACGTGACAATATCTGTATCACACAGAAAGAAAGCGCGACAGACAGAAACAGACTCATTGCAGGTTAGTGCGACGCCCGTGTGCCAACACAGTGATTCCCACGTTAGAGAGCTGAGCCAGACACACAGGCGCGCGCACACACACACACACACACACACACACATACACACACGCGCGTGCGCGTAAAATCCAACATTATCCCCTGATTCTTTGCTCAGTGCTAAATCCCTTTTCGCACATCTGTCTTCCTCACATCACATCCTATCCCCGCAGAACCTTGCACAAATACAAACCATATACACACACCAGACCCGTTTTATCTAAACCACCGCATTGCTAATACTTCTGCTCTACACCACCAATATACGACACCTTTACTACCGGTCAACATGTTGATTAAAACCAACATTAAAACGATCGCTTGTTCAAACTACTTCAAAATGCTTATAGATAACATCACAGACTAGCCTACTGTTGCACAAACAGGAATCGCTGGAGTCTCGTGCAGGTGCAAGATTACCCGATCGCCTGCATGATATCAGAAAAATAGAAAGATTTATCAACGCTTAAAACATATATATTTCAGCACATTACCTCTTCTTATTAACCCTTCAAGATTACGCGTCCAATGCTTGAAGCGAAGACGGAAGATTTTTTTATCCTCTGCCAACGTCGTTGGTTCTGCAACACATCACGAAAGGATAACGTGAGCGAGAGAGAGAGAGAGAGAGAGAGAGAGAGAGAGAGAGAGATGCAGAGTACGCAAAAGGGTCTAGCTGCAGAAAGGCACTCTGGGGCAGAGGCACTGTCGGGCAAGTGGGCGGGGCTTTGAAATTATGATCGTAATATAGGCTACTATTGAGTTGAGTCCAAACTGGATTGTCTGTGGGTAA
>JAODTR010005077.1:0-10000 GCA_025399935.1 Amblyopsis rosae | reverse complement strand
CCCCTGCATCTAAATGACCCAAGCGCGATCCAGGACTCGGTTCTGAGCCAGTGGGTGCACAGATTCTGGTAGCGCTCAGTGTTAGACCCGGATCATCTGGAAGAAATTATGGGGAATAGCTTGGCGGGGCAGCGCGAAGCCTTTTCAAACCCCCCCCCCCTCTCTCAGTTGCCAGCCGTGTTTAATAGAAGCTGTAATCCGTTTCGCTCTGCACCTGTGGGGAGGCATTCGTGGCATGACAGTTACCATTGCCGCTGCCCAAGACCGTAAAGGACACAGACATCCCCAGAAGAGCGGGGGGGATCCGCGCTCATGGCCTAGTTTCGTGCCACAGACAGTCACACATTTCTCTGTGTATTCCGTCTCTCCTCGGTGAGCGGCGGAGTTAAATTTAGATCTTCATCATTGGGGCCCGAGGGATGATGTATGTTGTGTTGCTGCCGTTGTTTTTTTGTGGCTCCTAAGACAATGCAATTGAGCTGAGCCATGCCCCCACAGTAGCTATTTATCTG
Source organism: Amblyopsis rosae (assembly GCA_025399935.1). NCBI lineage: Eukaryota > Metazoa > Chordata > Actinopteri > Percopsiformes > Amblyopsidae > Amblyopsis > Amblyopsis rosae. The sequence continues at coordinate 9,488 of JAODTR010005077.1, read as the reverse complement.
TCTAGTGTGTTTTCTGGTGTGGGTGGGCCTGCAAGCACAGCGCTACACACACCGACATGAACGCACAAACACCCTTAGACACACACAACTGAGTGGACTACTGCAGTGCTAATAGTGAACATGTTCTGCCAATCCAGCGGGGAAATTAAAGGGAAAAAGGAGGGAGGGGGGATGAATCTAATTCTCAACGACCTTCGCTTCACCGCCTCAAATATATTAGCCTGCCGTCTTTCTCGGGGCGTGCAGAGAAAGCAATCCGCCAGTGTCAAGCAAGAACATTAGCTCTCTTTCTAAAGCCAAAGAGAAGGCAACAAACCACCAGCCCTAACAATACAACTGTTATATTGCCTTGAGCTTTCCCATGGAAATAATCTGTCCTCCCGCTATAAATGTTCGCTTGACACTGTTCTACAAACGCATTACAATTTGAGTCGGAGAAAATAACACCATGAAAGACTGTATAGGCCTCACAGAATGCATGGGATTCTTAATCGGACCATTTATGAGCTCAAGTGCATTCTTTGCCATTACTTTCATTAGTTCAGCTGTGTACAAACTTCCCAACTCTTCCACTCTCTCGCTGTCTGGGCCTGTAGCTGTATATGTTTCGATAACAGGAATACATGGCATGTACTGCATGTCAAAACATCTCTGGGTCGCGTGAACAGGAGTGTAAAAACCTAAACAATGTTCTCAGGACAGCTCAGAGAGGCTTAGCAGGGAAAAAAAGGCCCTTTTTGTCAGCTGTCACAAACCGCCAGAGGTTTCTCATGTTAGCAAGACGGGCTAACAAACTGTCACTTGAGGCCCTGGCACAACATCATTAACGTGGGTACAAGAGGGCCATGACAAGATGATCTCTAGCTTACTTTTTCTGAACCTGGAGGGGAGATACTTCTCTGAAATAAAACTGTCTCTCCTGGCATACACTCTCCTTTCCCCTCACTCTCTCCCGCTACATGTGACAATCATTAACCCACTCAGAATAAGAGGCCTCGGGCCATGTCCAGACCCCCACGGGTCTGTAAGGAAGGAGGAACAAGGAGGTAAAAACCGACATCGAAATGTTCAGGGCAAAACATTAGTCCCAATCAAAGGCAAAGCCTGGGTTTAATGAGCTAAAATGGAAACTTAGGCATGGGCCATTAGGCAATTCCGGAGCCTCGCTATAGCATACCGCCCTGTTCATGTTTCTCTGGTGTTGGTGCCAAAATAGTACGTATGGTACTAGCATAGCATGAGAGATTGTGGCTGCAGTTAAAGGTTCTGCGACATGCCCGCCCCACCATTTTAACCATCTGCAGATGAAGGCGGGGACCCAAAGTGAGGGAGGAGACATGATTGATGGACAGACAGACAGACAGACAGACAGACAGACAGACAGACGGACGGATGGAAAAGGCGGGTTTTCCCCGCCCGCAGTCACAGCTGTGCCCGCTCAACAGGCCTATTTGGGATTCGCCCGCCACACATCAAAACGCTCAGAGATCATTTTTAGATGCCACTCGTGGTCCTACGCTCGTGCGGTTGTGCCCGGTGCCGTGGCCATACATTTGTAAAGGCACATTCGCTCTCCTAAACAGCAATTATCATTAGCACTGATGGATTTATCATGCCGTCACCCATTAGCTTTCCTAATTATACTGTAGAGAGATCTGCTGTCGCCAACAATCAAATTAATGAAATTGGGTACTTAGACTCAATTATTGCCCCCCCCCCCCTTCACCCACCAACCCCCACCCCCTACTAAGATACACAATTATCTTTCATTTGAAAATATGAGCGGCCATTGACAGCGGGCGAACTCTGGCCTGAGGGGCGCTTCTGTCCTGCTTGGTGGAGGAATGGGGGATGGGGTGGAGGGAGGGAGAACCTCTGGTACTGAGAAATTAATATCACATGGAAGTGCCAACATCTGCAGTTCCTCAAACGGCCACTTGAGGCTGGCTGCATAAGGGAGTCAATCCCCATAGACTCCCATGTTAAAATATCAGTCTTTACAGCAAAAACAAATTGGCCTCCCTGTTCGTGACAAACATACATGCATGTATCCCATTATAATGGATAGGAGGGGCGTTACAGGCAGAGACAGGTACTGCAAAAATGGCGACGGCCAGGGCCAGCACAACGTGGTCTTCAAACCCGTTGTTGACAAAAGCTATGGGTGACGCCATGGAGGGTTTGTCCATTTATATATATACGGTCTATGGGGAGAACACAGTAACAAACAAAAAAACAACAACAATAACCACACAAGTTTCAAAGCCCCCACTGTTAGCTAGTTCCCCCCTCCGTTCCACCCCTCCCCCATGTCTTTACATGCAGGAACTATTGCTCTGTTGCTCCTCGGAGGCTCAGCTCAGCTGACAGGCTCTGTGTTCAAACTAAGTGGCCGCAGGGCCCAAAAAGACTGAGACGCTTTTCACATGTCCCCCTGCTTTTGTGTGGCCTGGGTCCCTTCGAGGCCATTTAGATCACAGAGTGTGATATCTAGGTCATGATAATATTACATGCATGTGAATATGTCATCCGTAAAATAAAATAAAAGAGAAAGGGGGATATACTATACAGCACGGCCTTGTTTATGTTAATGTCCGGTTTTTGCCTCAAGTGTTGACATTGATCTTACATTTCTACCGGTAACCTGAACGTCGTGCACAGCTGACTCTCAAACGTCAATCTATAATATATGTAAAATGAACGATTGCAACAAATCATTAATGTTCCGTTTGTTCGAAAAACAAACGATAAATGTAAAAACAATTTCCGTTGTTCAAAGGACGGAAATTGAGAATGTAGCCAACCATATTATACATATGGTTATCATGAATAAAGCAAGAATGAGTAACCACACTTAATTAGAAAATTGCCCATGGCTAAATGGAAAGACGCATTTAGCACTTTTTTTCCCCTGCTTAGCGAGCTTTGCAAATTAAATTGCTTTGCATACACTCACACACATGCATATTAGCGATTGATGCATGGAGATATGAATATTCAGGCATCATATGTGTGTCTTTGACTGTAAAAACGATATACTACTGGGCACATTTCTTTGAAGCACATAATAAATGAACGGCACCTTCAGAGAAAGTGCCATGAACCCAGCATTGAATAAGATGGAAGGAGGAACCAAAGAGCCCTCGTGAGAGAAAGACAGAGCGAGCAAAAGCACTCAATGGTAAACAGAGGAGAGAGAAAACAAGCAAAGATAGGCACGCCATAGACATTTCGGGGGACCATTACAGTAGAGAATGACCGCCATTTGTCCCACCTTGACAACTGAGAGGACCTCTGATTGCGCGGGAGCAAGGGTGGGGGTCGAGGACAAGGTGGAGAAACCACGGAGCGTATGTGGCACAGCTTTGATGATAGGGCGGTCGTTAAGATGGTGAGAGCTCAAGGGTAAAAATAACTAGGGCAAGACGAAGAAGAAAGTAAGAGGCACATCGTCCTCCATCACAGACAGAACACCCGTATTTGCGACTCATGCTCAACTCCGGGCCACCCATTTTGGTGGAATACATGCTGCAATGCACACACAGTACCCTTATGGTGAGTCATAACACAGTCTAATCTAGATTACATATTTTTATTGAAGACAGAAAGTGCAAGCACAGCTCTCGGCATATAGCTTCAATTATAATGTTTAAACACTTTAGAACCTTTTTCTTTTCCCTAGGATTACTGGCTCTGTAAAAGTGCAACTCATGTGTAACTCAACCAGAGGTAAAGCCTTTGGATGCCTCATGCATGTTAAAAACTCTGTCCTGCACAATGAACAGAAACATACTGTGTGTGTGTGTGTGTGTGTGTGTGGTTCAGGATGGGGATGGTTTGAAGTGACACAGGCTTGCGAAAGAGAGAGCATGAGCAAACCCCCCCCCCCCCCCCAACGCCCTAGAAAGACAAGCAAGCATATTGTAGAGCAGGACAAACCATTGGCATGAAAACTGGGTGCCAGGACTGCGGGACGCGGCAAGGAGAAGTCTAACACACACAAAGGAGAAAAACAGAAGGGATATCCAAAGGAGAGTGGCAAATGGACAAGTATCGGGTGTTTACGAAGCCAGTACTGTTTGGAAGTATCGGATAATCTTTTTCAGCACGCACAGAGAACGCTAAGCTAGCGAAATGCGAGGAGATATTTGTTGGATTCGACAAAATGTGTATTAGATTACAATTAGCTTTCAATTGCTGTCTATACCTTTTAGGCCGCTAGCGGTTGTGAGATAAAAAGGGGGTCAGTGGCGTTTGTGGGCACTGCTGGGAAAATTCTGACTCTGCCGCCTTTTTTCTTTCCTCTCGCATTCTTCTGGATGGTAGTGCCGCTGGCCCGGGCAGCTCAAGGGCTACAGCAGTTAACAGCTGCACAGGGAATTATTCAATTAAAAGCACAGTCCCTTCCCCCTCTGTCATCCCTTTCCCTCTGGAGGAGCCGGCAGGGGTCAGAAAGAGGTCTGGTGCCTCACTGACCCGGTCATCCAGCTGGCCGATGCCATCACTTAGCTAAACGATTACTTGGCTAACAGACCGTGTAAACAAACTCTGTGCTGTAGCTACTGCTGGAGAACCGCAAATAACAAACACACATGAACTTTAAGGTGGCGTTAGCGACTGAAATCTAGTCTCCTCGCGGTCCTTTAGGTACGGCTTTGTAGATTGGAACACAAACAAAGTGGTGCAGACCGCAGCACACAACACTATCCTACTGTACACTTGGCAATCCATGTCAAATTTGTGGGGGCGGAGCTTCTGAGGGCGCACCAAATGGTATTGAAATATATCTATATATCTATAATATAATATCAACAAACTTTCTCCAGAATGACTAACTCCACCTTTTAAACCCCATGTTGCTAAGCAACAACAAGTACTGCACTTCCCACCACGACAGGAAACGGCATAGAATATATTGCAATATATTGTAAAGTAAAATAAAGTAAAAATGTAGATGCTACTGGTAGGATAGTGGGACAAGCCAATCACATCACTTGATTGTCGGTTAAGGGATTATTTCCTTGACCAACTGCCAGTCCAGGGTACAATAGAAGCACATACTTTATGTCGGCAACTTATCCACTTTTCCCGACGATGTGGCACTTTGGAAAGCCAAGTGCTTCACACACAGCGAGGAAGCGGGAGAGGCTGGCGCCAATTGGTTCGTATCGTCCACAACCGGCAGAGCTCACCGCTACCGGGCCGTTTCAGAGTGCTGACGGCTGGCAAGACCCCCTGCCAAGACGGGGAGGTAAAGACGACCTTCCCGTTTGCCTGGCGATCTGCAAACGGACTTATCGATATTAAATGGCTCTGTCAGGACTGAATGAATGTGGGTGGGTGGGTGTTGGGAGCCATCTGCTTGCTTATCCCTTTTCTCCAGGGTGAATTTAATATGGGGGGTGGAGGGTGAAGAGTTGGTGGTGGAGAGTTACAGGGTGATAATGGCCATTTAAAGACCCCGTACTAAAATAAGACCTAAAAAGGTAGTTTGAAGATGGAGGTTACTGCCCATTTTACAGTAGCCGTCGTTAAAAGTTAAATTAAATTGCCAGGAGAGAACGAGAGCAAGGCTCGGTCCACACCGAAGAGAGAGAGAGAGAGAGAGAGAGAGAGAGAGAGAGAGAGAGAGAGAGAATGAGAGCGAGAGGGAGAGCGCGAGAGGGAGAGAGCTGGGACCACACTTGGGCCACACAGATAGAGAGAGTGAGACCAGTGCTGGTGTTACCAGTCGGCTTAGCTGAGGAGCGACCAAGCGCAGAGAGATATCCAAGCGAGGGTTTGTGGAGCGAGAGGTTCTAACTCAATCAGAGAGCGGCAGGGTGTCGCCCCCATCCATCACTGTCTGCTTGCTGCCGAGGCCACTTTACACAGTGGCGTGCGGGGGGGTGTGGGGGTGGAGAAGCGTGGGCGGAGGGTGGGCCGGAGGCTCCTGACAAAGCGACGATGACCCTGGGGATCTGAGGCTCTGGAGTAAGGCCCCACTCTACATCCTACCCAGGCCACCCAACACCGCAAACAAACCTCCGCAAGCCCCTCCAGGGCAAACCTTGATTGGTTTTAATGAACCGGGCTATAGATGCTGCTGGAGCCAACCTCCTATGTGGGTTCCTTTGCAGCCGGGGGGCGTGGGGGGGAAGGGGTGAATGGAGGATGGTGGTAGGTTGGAGCCAACAAACAGGCCTGCGTGGGGATCAACGCCGCATCAATCAAAACCATGAGTCACATTCAAAGATTAGGCCTCGAAACACAACAAGTCTGACAAGCCCGGACACGCCGTATTAAAAGGCCCGCGACTCCAGTGGGCCTCATCAATTAAACTAAGACGCTTTTGTCTCGCTATGTTCTCCACTGGGCTGAGTGGAGTGCTAACATGCTGGGAGGTACAGTTTCAAGCTAATCCACAACCGGCTGACCCCTCCCTCCGCCGCCCACTTCTCCTGAACCTCGATACTGTAGTTCAGCCCCTCCGTTACTACCCAGGCTCAAACAGTGAAAGGAAGTCGGCAAAGGAAGAGTTGAGAGGAAAACTTGCTGCTAATTATGCAAGATGAGATGGAGAGAGAGAGATACAGAGAGAGAGAGAGAGAGAGAGAGAGAGAGAGAGAGAGAGAGAGCGAGAGCGGGTGAGCGAGAGAGGGAGAAAAATACAGTTCTCTTGGCCAACTGTCCATTGGAAACAGAAACAAACGCAATTGAATTACAGCCCAGGAGTTTAATGCTTTCTCATCCGCGCTGGAAGGAAAACGAGTATGAACATTCTCACAGTGAATAGATGTGTGTGGCCAGATAGAGCGCTGAGATTACCAACCCAGCCAAATGCCCTCTAATCATGGCACTCTCCATACGGCCCTCTTTGCTGACAATCTGCTTTGGATCGCACGTGAACAGCAAGTGAGCACACGGCAGACATCCCTAAGCTACGTGGGCTGTGCCTTCAGAAGCGTCCGTATAGAGACGCTTCTAGTTTAAACGCTGAGCTGACAGGGAGCGAAGTAAAAAATGGAGGGAAGTAAAAAAGGGATAAACAGAAATGCGCCCGCGATGTTTGCCAGAAATGTCTTACGGACACTCCGTCTGTGGGAGCGGAACACACACGGGTGGCTAACTCCCACATCGAGACGATAAAAAAACAAAGCGGGACGACGGTGGAGGCGTGAGATGTGTGCCCCCATCCCCACGGACCTCCCCCTCGCTCCACCATCACCTCCACCTCCTCCGTTGTGAGGTGAAGTGGAGACCCCCTACCAGGCAGTGTGTAGTGTAGTGGTCGGGCTGGCCGTTGGGGGGGGGGTTGGCCGCGCGCATGTCGGGGCGTGCACGTCGGCACGCGCACGTGGCCGTGCATGAATCAAAGCGGTGACAGAGCAGCGGGGAGCGTGGCAGATGCCACAGCCAGAAAGCTTTTCAATCAGCCTGCCCTTCCAAATGCCGGCCAAGGTGAACACTTCACCGGTGGAGAGGGGTGGTGTTGGTGGTGGTGGTGGTGTTGGTGGTGGTGGTGGTGGTGGGGGAGACCCACAACCCTCGGCCAGCCACACACACAAACAACACACACAGGCAACTGCTCATTAGCTGGATAGTAGGTGCCAGTAAAGGCAGGGTCAGGCGTTCTAGAGAGCGCTTGCTAACTTCGAGCTCAAAGTGCTCAAAGCACTCGAATGCTTTGTTGTTGTGAGCGGTGTGCGCCACTTTGTTTATGTATCTTATCATTTTTTCAACACGCACCGAGAACAAGATATTTGGTGCATTTGACACGTGTCGCCTGTTTGCTTACAATTAGCTTTCCATAGCTGATTATACCTTTAAACCCTTCGTATTGAAGGAGAGACACAAAATAGGGAATGTGTGAGAGAAAGAGTGAAAGAACACGCAACGTTTGGTAGGAACAACTCTCAAACAACAGGCTGTATGTGTCCTCTGCCGCATTAGGAAGGTGAACTGAACTCTTCCCCGGGGGGATATTCAGTGCCGGCAGCTCACCGACTTTCATCTGGGAAATACTATTTACAGACCTTTGACTTTAATTGGTCACCGGCTGTCTGACTACGTTAAGGGAGCACTGGAGGTACTGTAGCAACAGATTGTGGATTCCTCTTTCTGTACACTCGTTGTTGCCACGCAGAGTAAATAGGCTTTGGTATAATTGCTGTCAAGTGCAAACAGACATATTCAAAGCAGAGTGGTCGTGTTGACGCCGCTGACAAGCTGTGTGTGTGTGTGCGCGCGCGTGTGTGTGCGTGCGTGTGTGTATGTGTGCGTGCGTGTGTGTGTGTTTTAAGGCCTAGTGTTTCAAAGTAATTCGAAGCATCATTTGATTTCCATTGTTATGAACTGTAGGAGCCCAGTCCCTAGGAAAATGCCAGGTGCCTAATTTCAGCAGCTATTGTCAGCCCCGTAGTTAAAAACAGCCCGCGTCTCCCCGAGCGTCCTCTATTTAATTTCACCTCCGCAATTTCAAACACTTTGAAGTCGCCATGCAGCGCGGAAGCCTGTCTTGACACAGACACTGAAAAGAAGCGGCCAATCGAACAACGGCAATAGTGTTCGCTAACAGGCTATAAGTTACCCTCAACAATCTGTGTCAGTCCAAAGCCTTCTTTTCCTCTGACCCCGGAGGTCACAGCCCTTCTGTAAAAGGCTCTACCAACATGGGCGGGGCCTGTTGCATTCCTACCTTATTTATTTTGCCTCCCCTGACAACGGCAGATCCAATGACCACTTCTCCCGGCATGGGTGTGAGAGAGGAGAGAGTTTATCTCTCTGTCCTATACCTATCTTTACTCCAGGGGGTTCAGAAAAGTGTAAAGTGTAAGGTAACTGCTGTTCTTTACCCTGTAACTCCACCACCTCCTCACTTTCACTCCTTACAAGGAGGTGGCTCTCATTGTAAGGCAATGCAGGGACATACGACTGGATCTTACCGGGTCTTCACATAACAAAAAAGGGGCTCTATAGGGGCAATATATATATATATAGTATACAGTATATATTGTTTATGTGTGTATGAGGAGACCCCATATAGACCCATTTACTGCCGACGTCACACCAACATATGCACACGCAGCTCATACAGCTATAAAATAATATATAAGATAAATAAATAATCTATTTTGCAATTATCCTTATGACTCAACATTATTTTACCTGCTATGTGTCCTAGACTGTAATGTTTCCTGTTTAAATATATATTCAGAGCGGGATTACAACCCATAAATGCACTTTTGCCATTTTTTTGCGCGCAGGCTAATGTACGTCATCATTGTTTGTAAACAGTAAATGGGTCAATAGACCCACAGTAGGGCTTCACTCCTCCCTGCTAGCCTTCTCCCAGCACCAGGGGCTGGGTTGGGTTAGGGTTGACTGGGTGGGGAATACGGCAGGATGTCTATTGTCGAGAGGCGCAGCCGAGTATGTTTGCCTTCCCAGCAGGTCGAGCAGCTCGACGGGGGGGGCCACACGGCGGGAGGTCATGGGGCAGTGGGGGG
>JAODTR010005076.1:0-11624 GCA_025399935.1 Amblyopsis rosae | reverse complement strand
GCTGGTGAGCCCTATGGCTGTAGCAGGTGACACTGAGCCTTTCTGCTCTATCTTTTGGTAATGGCCCCTCCCCTGGCAGTCTGGTAAGCTTAGAGTGCTGTGTGTGTGTGTGTGTGTGTGCGTGCGTGCATACATGCATACAATGAGACCACACACACACACACACACACACACTTTGTACTGTGTATTATTATTATTATTATTATCCATTTCATACAGGCACTCTCACAAATCCAACCATGTGTGCTCTCTATCACTCAGACTCTCTCTCTCTCTCTTTGCTGCTCGCTTGGTCACTTACTAGCACACATGCACCTGCCAGGCGGATGACCGCATGCCGGGCGTTTATCTGTGGCGATCATGGAAGTGAGTGAGTCAGTGATGACACCGGGTCATACATACATGCGCGTGCACACACACACACATCCACACAATTACGCACGCATGTACAAATGAGCACGCAAACATGCAAGCATACGTATGCACGCACACAGACACACACTCGGGCATGTCTAAATATAGTGTGTGCGTGTGTGTGACCTCTGGTAGGGAGGTCACGACTCCTGTTCCACATGCCTAATGACCAGGTGGTGTTGGGGGGTCACAGTGGGGTTAGGGGGTCAGCTGGGGTCAGAGGGGTTGTCAGGTTGGTTTGGGGGTCAGGTGGGGTTATTAGTCGATCTGTAGAGGTTTGGTAGTGGTTAGGGTTAGTGGTTGCGTGTGTATAGGTGTGCGTACGTTTGTGCGTGCATGTGTGTTATTGTGCCTGATCCTCCGACCTACTGGAGTGTTGTCATCCTTTGACCATCCCCACCAGTGTAGAATGTGCTCTGGTGGGTCTCAGCCCTGCTTATGGCATTAGAGCATATAGTGGATTATCCCCACCTCTTGTTTCATTGGCTCATAGTATGGCCAATCACAAGTCTGTATAAGTAATTCCACTTTATGTGTGGCAGTAGATCAACCAGGGGCAAAAACACGATTTCTTTCTTTTTGCTACAGAAACTTTGGGTCTTAATATACATTTGACAATGAACATGGACCAATATATCTAAAATAAACATGTGTTATAAATTCATGCAGGTTTGGTATCAGTTTAAATGGCACCAACTCTCCCTCAATCACAGCAGCCATCATTTGTCATGCAGCCGGCCTGCTACTGACACCGTCCATCGAGCCAAATAGGACACTGACCTCTCTCAGCTTAGCGGTGCACTTGGCTAACGGCTACGCTCTCCTTCTAGCTGGCTTGACCTTACTAACGGAGGTGTTTCAGGTGGTAGCCATGGTCACACAAAGCATTACAGCATGTACTGTGTGGCCATGGCTCAGGGGGCACCCATGGTCACACAACATGTACTGTCTATCCCTTAAATGTACTGCATTCTTACCCTGCACTAGTATTGTATAGCAGCAACAGCAGGAGGACATACGGATTGTCTCCAATAAAATTGAATGCAAAATAAAAATACTTTCTAATAATATTTAATATTACATCCAACATTGGAAAAATGACTTTGTCCAAATAGTTTTGGGATAAAAGAAAAATGTAATTTTCCTGAAGACCTTTACCTAAAAAAATATCAAACCTTGTACAGAATGTAATTGATCTGTTTTATTATATTGTACAGTGCCCTTTAGGGAATAATTTGCTTCCAGATGTTCCATCTTCAAATAATTAGTTTTTACACTGTTCCTCCAACCAATAGCAGTGTTGTGCTATATAAAGGTGAGCAGACAAACAAGAAGACCCCATCTATTCACAATTGTGTAGACTAGGGCCATGGCCACTATACTGTAATCCGTTTGGTCTGATTACCAGTGGCAAGACGAGAGCTGTCAATAAGACACATGGATAACCTATTATATGGCAGACAAAGATTTACCCTCAGAAACCTCTGTTTGGAGAAGGTAGCCGGTACACGGCAAGCTTAACTCCAAACTAATGTCTTGTGAGATCAATTGGATTGGACTCCCCCCAGACATTTCGTCCTGTGTATAGTAGCAGCTTAACCTGGGGCAAAAACACAATGTCTTTCATTGTTACAAAAAACTTGCATTCTGCAAAACGTGGGGAAAAACTTTGATAATGGAACGTTAACAATTTTGACCTGAAATATAATTTATTCTAAATTCATGCAGGTCAGATAACAAATTAAACTAACAGCTAGGGCACTAAATCTCAGCTTCTCTGGCTGTACTTATCGAAGCCTTGGGGGTGGAGGGGGGTGATGTGAAGGTGAATAATATGCACCCACCCAGACAGATAAGACAATGTGAAAATGACAGGTTGCTTGGAAAGCCATCGATCCTCATACGGCCGTGATAGGCTCTCCCCGAGCCAGGCAGACATGGTCCGCCTCACACCACTCATGTTTGTGACTAACAGAGCACGTCTCTTTGCCCCGTTTGTCACAGTTAAGAGCATCGCAGCATCTGAGTTCACACACACACACACACACACACACCATCCACATGTAAACGGTGCATCCAATCACTAAAACCGAAGGTTTAGCAGAACGGATGAAGGATGAAGATCTTTTAAAACTGTCCTCGGCGTTGACCTGCAGACGGGTCAAAAGAAGTTTTTGGCTTGTAACGTCAGTTTGTGCGCCGACATTTTGTTTGATGTGAGCTGTTAACTGTCAGAGAGAATATAATTTAACAGAGATAACAGACGGAACTTCCACATTTGATTTTTGATAGGGGCGGGGTGACTTTTCTCAGACCAGAAGCGATGCATTTTTGCTTCCATTGAAATGCATTATAATGATGAGCAGAGGTTCACTATGCACTATGGAGGTCACTGACAACATTTCAGAACCAGTACTCAGGCTTCCATTTGGCCGAAACGGCTTTAAAATTTAGGATTATATTGCCATCTGCTGGCTTGGCATGCTCTTGACAGGTTTACAGCGTTTTCTTCCAGTTAGCTAGTGTGTTGTGTTGAGGTGTGTTGCTCCATCAGACTCTTCTCTGACGGAACAACACACCTCAACACAACACTACAGCTAGCTCCAGCTAGGGCTGGGCGATATACCGGTATATTGGAATATTTTCAAAAGGGATATATGATTAGACAATATCGGTTTGTTCATTCCTTTTCGTTATGTTTGTATTTCACTCCATGCCTGCACTTGGCCTGAGGAGTGGAGTCAGGAGCGAGTGATGTAGTGCGTTCAGAGTGTCAAAGGGGCAGAGACACCAGAGAAAGCTCACACATGTCAATTAATGTCGCTAAAAATGTAAAATGTCTCATTTCCGTCGGGTTTCCTGTTTTTTCTTTATGCCTGAAGGATTTAGCCCACTTTATAGAATATATATATATATATATATGTGTGTATATGTAAAAAATTAATTTGTGTGTCGGTATTCAACCTAAATATATCTGGATATTATTTTTGGTCCATATCGCCTAGCTCCAGCTAGCTAGTGTGTTGTGTTGAGGTGTGTTTCGTCAGACCCTTCTCTGATGGAACAACACACATCAACACAACACACTTTATTTGTGGCACCAGGACAGCCCACCAAGCTTTATAGCGTGTGTGACACACGCTATAAGCTGTGCTGGCAGCGAAAGACAAATTACCTATTTATTTGGTTAGTGTGTCTCTCTCTCTCTCTCCTGTCATTCTGTGTGTCATCTAATCTCTCGCCTTGTGAATGGTATTGAATAAAGCTGATGAGTTTGCCGCCTCATGGATGTGTAGGTGCTGAGCTGGGGTCAGTATAAAGTGGGCCAGGTCTCTCTCTCTCTCTCTCTCTCTCTCTCTCTCTCTCTCTCTCTCTCTCTCTCTCACCCACCCATCGCTAGCCAGATGCAAGTAGAAAGGTCACGGTTTATATGCACATGTATGATAGCACTTACCGCTCTTACAATGGTCAAGGCAATATTCTGAATGCACAGTATATGAACGCACTCCCAAAAATGGGAATATGGTCATAATATTTTGAATAAGGCCTTATATTATTGTGAAAAATAAATGTGGGAATGTGCTGTTTTTACACAACCCAAACAGTACCATGTTTAGATATTTAGAATATTGTTATAATAATTAACTTTGGAATAATTGTGGACGTATTGTATTCTCTCCCTCTCTCTCTCTCTCTCTCACCCACCCATCGCTAGCCAGTGAATGTATGTGAGGGCTTTGTTGATCATCCCTCCGAGGCCAGAAGAATCTACCAAAGAAGTAGTTGTTTCTAAACTATGGTCAAAGCCTGACCATAGTTTACTGTATAGGCCTCTACCTGTGAGCCCTGTAGGCCTAATGTAACCCTAGGCTAGTAGTCTACACAGTTACGCCGTGTTCAGACGTATTTTTATTAAAGGCAATGGCCATTTTTCATGTAGAATTAAAAGCAGCTGTGATGGTTGTTATGGGAAACACCAGGTCTCACTATGCCGCTTGTGATTGGTTAACTGTCAAGAAAGTGGATGACGTGGGGCGTTTTCTTCTGAGAAGTTCAACTTTTTTCAACTGAAAAAGAAGCCCAGAGCTGCTGGGGGGAAAAAAATGCCTGCGGCAGCGTTTAACCTCGGCGCCCATGGCGCTTTTTAAAACACTGTCCTCTCTATAGGGTTATAATGTAAAAAAGAGGCAGCTTCCAAAAAGAAGTTGCGTCTGAACGCGGCCTTAGGCAGTTGTTGCAGCTCGACCGGCCTCCAAAGACTCTGTCCATAGCCTATGTCTCAGTGTCACCATGGCGCCTACACACACTCTGCCCAGGTGCAGTGAGGGAATGCCTAACATGGAGCCGTGAATAGCTCCTCGCACCCCCCTGTATACTGCATGGCAAGCAACACCCGACAAGCAGAATTTAATGACTCGGGCCAGAAACGGGCACAAAGTGTACTGTATGCCCATACCAATTTAATGCAAAAAGTGTTTCCAGACTATAATCTCAGTGGAAAAACACTGAGCTGAGAGCAGTAGTCGAGCAGAGCCAGGCTCGTGGCCAGATGGTGCTACTGAGGATCTTGGGGTGGCACACCAAAACCAAAGCTGTGGACACCTAGACTCTAATATCTCTTTCTCTTTCTTTCACAGTGAAAAAAGCTCAACTCCATGGCCCTGCAGGTAAGCGCTTCTATTGTGTGTTTGTGTGTGTGCGCATGCTAGTTTATCCTTGGTGGTTATCTTGACATTGTCAAGGCTCGACTGTTCTGTTGCATGTTGTTATTATTAGCTCACAATGAGATACTGTACCCAAACGCTAATGGTAATGGTTACATTAGCATGGCTCCTTGAAGCTGTGCGCTGGTAACATCTGCACACAATAGGAGCTCCCATTATCTTCTGTATTCTGGGATGCGTTAACATCTCGTCTGATTTAAAGGTGTAGTCAGCTATTGCAAGCTAAGTTTAAGCTAATGTACTTTTTGTCAAATTCAACAAATATCTCCTCGCATATCGCTATCTTACCGTTTTCTGTGCGTGTTTAAAAAAGAACCCGATACTTTTACACAACCCTGGCTCTGTGAATAGGAACACAAACAAATTGGTGCAGACCGCTCACATCAACAAAGCCGCAGCACTACGCTTGGCTTCACAATGCATTTCGATGTGTGAGGCTGTGCCGCGAACGACCGCGGAGCGATTTTGATTAGTTAACGTGACTCTGCCTGTAGCCAGCATGTCATTTTCACATTAAGGTAGCAACAAATATCACCCCTCATCCCCTTTTTAATCTAGAAATGGTTTATATATAAATTGGTACGTTTAGTACTGTACATGTGCAACTGTCATCTTGCTTCAGTACAACCGCACGATTGGCTTAATGGGTTAAGGGTTTGGCTGTTATAAAGCAGACGATTGGTTCTTTCCTTCCAACTGCCATATTTTCTCATTCCAGACTTCTCCCACGGAGCTCCATTCAGAGTTCTCTGTGTGGTCTGTCTCTGCTCTAACCCCCCGCCCCCTCGGGCAGTAGGCGAGGAAGATGAGAACAACTGATGTGTGGGAGACTTGAGGGAGACTTGAGATATCAAGCCAGCAGCACAGAGAGCAAATCAATAGAGCACCATAGACAAATAGCCACCTGCTAGCCCGGGCTGACAACGTGTCATCTGCAGATAAAGGCCCAGATGAAGCCTTCGAGAGACAAAGGGAGCTGCACGCTTGCCATTGGCTGCCGCCGGTGCTCTGATTACAGAGGCGTGCTAACGGCAAGGGGGAGGGGGCGAGACGATCGTCCCCCCATCCATCCCCCCATATAGTCCACCAACTGTATGTACAGTATGGTGGTCAGATTAGTCAAATCATATTTAATCACTAAATCGGTAAACGATCGCAAACATACTGCAAAGTATTTTTTCTAAAGTTCAAACCGTTTCGAAGGATGGCTTCGCAGGTGGACATTTGTCTAGCAATCCACGTGGCATGTCATTTACATTTACGCCATTTGGCAGAAGCTTTTATCCAAAGTGACTTACATGTACAGTAGTACATTTGTCATTAGTTGTACCTGTTTCACGCTGCCATTTTGAATAGCGCTCTGGTGTTAACGTATTTCCGGTTAGCCAGAATTCCTATGGAGAATATTCCTCTCTGATATTTTTCAAAAGTTTTTAAAAAATCTCATGAAATTCAAGCCCGCTGGCCTGGCCAATAACCACGCGGTGCTGGTCAAGAGTGGCTCATGTCTTCCCCATTCACCACTAGGAGAACATACTGTAGACCGTAACAAGCACCGTTGTTGGGAGGAGAAGCCAACGCTATTCGCTCCAGGCTGTTCATTCTACAAACATGGTGGACGTTATGGTTGTCACTCGGCTGTCAGCCTGGTGGAGTCTGGCCTAGTCTGACGGCCCGCTTTGGGGAAGGTGATCTGGTTTTTAACTGAATCGCTTCCCAGCCTCGGGGAGACTGTGTCCCTGGCTCCCCAGATGCCCCTGGGGAGATGTTAGGCCAGTATGTGTGTCCCATATTACTGCTTTTAACTTTGTCCCAATGTTGTCTTGTAAAAGAGAACAGCCACATTTCAGTGCTCCTTTAATGTTGATTATGAATGTAGTAAACGATTCTGGTGAAACATTGTTGATATTTAAACTCAATCAAAACAAAATGGGACAGACGTCAAACTTGTCAGTTGAACCCGTTTGTATCCTGAAACTGAATTCCCACAGTCCTTCAGTCCTCAGTTTTGTATGTACGTACATAAGTACTGTATTTAGCAGCACTTAGGGTTACAGTAAGTACTAGTATTTTATTGCCGGTAGAATTACAGTAAGTACTGTATATAGCAGCAGGTAGGGTTACAGTAAGTACTGTATTTCGCAGCTTATCTCTCCCTCTACCCCCACCGACCGCTATCTATCTATCTATCTATCTATCTACCTCCCCCACCCACCCACCCCCCTCCCAAATGTCCTGCTGACATTTAGCTGGCTAAATGTCAGCAGGACCTGGCTGTGAGCCAGGTCCAAGTGTGTCTCAATAGAACTTATTTTATCTTCTCAACTCGCCGCCACTTAATTATAAATCACGCTGGCTGCTCTCAAACAACCCTCACTGCATTCTGGGAAAGTTTTAACCTCGACACAGCTAACTGCCATATGTGTGTGTGTGTGTGTGTGTGTGTGTGTGCACGTGCATGTTTTACAGCAATATATATTTATTATTAATTCCTTTGCTTTTGCTTTTAATAGAAAATGTTTGTCGGTAATGTAGTGTACTGTAGGTGGTGTACTGTAGGTGGTGTACTGTAGGTAGTGTACTGTAGGTAGTGTAGGTAGTGTACTGTAGTGTACTGTAGTGTACTGTAGGTAGTGTACTGTAGGTAGTGTAGTGTACTGTAGTGTACTGTAGGTAGTGTACTGTAGGTAGTGTACTGTAGTGTAGCACTCTTGCTTTCTTTCTTTCTTTGAAAACAGTATAGCTCCCAGTAGAACCAGTATAGACTGTGGTTGTACAGGACAGCTCCCAGTAGAACCAGTATAGACTAGCTTCCAGTAGAACCAGTATAGCTCCCAGTAGAACCAGTACATACTGGGAGTATGTACAGTAGTTGTACAGGACAGCTCCCAGTAAAAAAGTATAACCAGTATTGATCCCAGTATAGACTGTGGTTGTACAGGACAGCTCCCAGTAGAAAGGTAGAACCAATATAGCTCCCAGTATAGACTGTGGTTGTACTGGACAGCTCCCAGTAGAACTAGTATTGCTCCCAGTATAGACTGTGGTTGTACTGGACAGCTCCCAGTAGAACCAGTATAGCTTCCAGGTTAGACTGTGGTTGTACTGGACAGCTCCCAGTAGAACCAGTCAAGCACCCAGTATAGGCTGGGATTTTATAATGGCATGTGTGTGACAGGGGTTTATCAGGCCATGTGTGCACGCACACACACACACAAACACCTCTCTCGTGGAGGTGGCTGGGTAATCACTGGGGATTAGATGCTCTCTGTCTCTCCAATGCTGTGAACACACACACACACACACACACACACACACACACACACACACACACACACACACAGTAAAGGTAAACAACACACATTAGGCTAATGCTAGGCTAACTGCTGTGATAGCTCAGATCTTTCACTATGTGGGTTGGACCTTCTTATGAAGGGATTTTTGATGTAAATTAAGTTCTTATGTTTATAAGCTGCCCATAACCAATCACAGTTGGAGAAGTAAGACGCTAATTGATCAAATAATATAATCTGCGGTATTATGCATGTTTATGCATGTATTATGCATATAGGCATGCACCTACAATATGATAATACCCTGCCCAAGAATGCCATAGTACTATTAGCGCTCACTACCAATTAAAAAATGCAATCAAGCAAGCCACATTTTATTTATATAGCACCTTTCACAGATGGAAGTCACAAAGTGTTTCACAATAACATGACGTCCACGAAATAAGACATACAAATACAAAGGAAAACCATATACATAAATCAGCAATAACAACCCTTGTCTAATTAAAAGCCTGTTTGAATAACAGTGTCTTCAACTGCATTTTAAAAGTGGCAACAGAACTCAAACAGCGTAAAGAGGGAGGCAGTGTATTCCACAACCTGGCTGCCACTGCTTGAAATGATCCGTCCCCTCTGGTCTTAAAACGAGTATAGGGAACCACTAATGCGGGGTTCAGACTACACGACTTTCAAAGTGGTTAAATGGATGTGCAGCACACACTACACGACTGAGACGGGTGTCTTGACGTCGTTGTGTGACTCGCACTACGTGACTGATCCGCAACAGGTGGTCACACACTACAAGATGTTTCACCTGACGAAGTCAACCTGGAGCTTGGAGACTGTTTCACGAGCATATAGGCCTATAGGCATATCTCACCAACAAGACGTAATATAGGCCTATCCCTCCGTAGTGGCGTTCGCACCTCGTGAACATGGTAGACTACATTTCTCAACATATTATTTCAGTCACAATATTTCCCACCACTCATGTGGTTAGATTTGTTTAAAGTAATTTGAATCAAATATGAAGCGTTATCGACAAGGTGTAGGCGTTTCAGAGAGACTTGAATTATTCCAGTATCTTTGCGTGTTTCTTCAAGCCGTTCAAATGATTACAAAGGCTTTTACTCCTCCCCCTTGTTTTCATCTCGTCCTTTTATTGCGCTCTCATTGGCTGTAGGTCGTCGCTGCTGTCATCACCAGTCACAATATTGTTCATACCACAGGATTTGGACTCCCCGACAGGTCCAGATATTTAACCTGCTAAATATCCAGTCTGGCCTCGCGACGCCTCGCCGACATGTCGCAGACGCTCTCAGCTCACGTTGTAAGCAGGTCACACTACACGACTGTCGCTCCCTGGAGCGAGCTGTGATTTCCCTCTGAGTTGAAGCTTTTGTCTGCGCGCTCAAAAACCTCGTCGGCAAGCTGAAAACTGGGCTAAAAGTGTGTAGTGTGAACGCGGCATAACATCCTCTGACCTGATGACCTAAGACTATGGGTGGGAGTATGAAGTTGTATCAGGTCAGAGATGCTGGTCTGTGAAAGGCTCTAAAAGTAAGGAGCAGGAGTATGTCATAATATAACGTATAATTCTACAGTGTTGGTTTTAAAATGATTTGTGTTTTAATGTTGGCCATGCACATGTATGTGTGTATCAAACAATATGTAATTGTTTGTACAGTCAATTTGTTATTGCACCATTACAGAAAGTTGCACACTAAAATACTATTACTGATGTGACAACTTACTTGGTCAGTGTTCTTCCAACTGTATGTGCAGCAATATTCATGGTGTTGTTAAATGTATCATTGGCTTGCTTTGATTACACTTCGGTTATCAAAAGTTATATTTCTGTATCACAAAAGTATTTTTATATTCGTTTTTGTCTGATATCTTCATGTTGTCGGACAGAAATTTCTTAGAGCTTGAAAGGGAAGTTGTACTTATGAACATGCTATATTTGCCGTGTACGCATGGCTTTAGAAGCGTTTCTACGCAACACTGATAAATAAGGGCCCAGGCGTATGGTGTGATAATATAAGATATAATTCTAAACCGTGTTGGGGAGCATCACTGCGTTTAGTTGTCACAGCAACCATCTGTTCGTCCCACAATGCAACAGTGCACTGTGGCCACCACTACATCGCTGTTTTCTATTTTTATGCCCGAACACGCCGCAGATTGACGTTCATGTGGCAATAACAGGTCTGACAGCCTCGACTGTGGATGTCTGGCGGACGACGCTCTTTCGGCAGCATTCTATAATACAGCATTACCAGTATTTTAAAGCTATTTAAAAACGCATTTTCTCCCATCCATCCAAAATGTTCTGTCCCTTACATTTTTTTTTTTTTGTTTTTGTTCTCTTTTAGCCCTCTCCATCACCCCCTTCCCCCCTCCCCCCTCCTTCCCTTCCCTTCCCGCTGGACATCATCTTATCAGGAGGAGCTGCTCCCTGTCTCTGGGGGACAGGCCTCAAAGACTGTGCCATTTCAAATCTGCTTCTCCATTAACCCGTCACGTCTGCCAGCCCCGGCTAGCTCTCTGCTCTCAAAAGATCACGCTTGACTCCTTTGTTCTTCTGTTATCATGTTCTCCTAAATATATACTATTGTTAATATATTATCTTACCAGATGGTGTATATCGTAGGAGCCACCAATAATGCTTTATTTCAGTTTTATGACTTTTAGTGAGGTGTGTGTGTGTGTGTGTGTGTGTGTGTGTGTGCGTGCGTGTGTGTGAGTGCGTGCATTGAACCTGAGTGGGCAATGTTCAAACGTTCCATTGCTGCAGCGGAGAGCTGTGGTCTCAAGGTCTTAGGTGCCTAAAGGAGCGGTAACTCTCGAACACCGTGGTGGACACCGGTGGTCAGGGAAGCCGTCCAACTGAAGGAAGAGGCCTTTCGGAATATGTTGTCTCGGAAGACTCTGGAGGTGGTCGCAAGGTACCGACGGGCCTGAAGGGCTGCAGCATCTGCCGTAGCAGAAGCAAAACAGCGGGTGTGGGAGAGCTTTGGAGAAGCCATGGAGAATGAATTTCGGTCGGCACCAAAGTTTTTCTGGAAAACAGTCCGTCTAAGGTGCTGGAGAGGAGGGTTCGGCCGATTGTAGAACCTTAGATTGAAGAACAACAATGCGGATTCCGTCCTGGTCGTGGAACAACGGACCAGCTCTTTACTCTCGCAAG
>JAODTR010005075.1:0-11624 GCA_025399935.1 Amblyopsis rosae | reverse complement strand
GCTAACAGTCCACTTTGAAAGGCTTACTACTTCTCCGTGTCACATCGACATTGCTAATTCCAAAAACAACTAGAAATGCTTGGTTTTCATGGAATGGGTCCTTTAAAACCCTTTCAAATGTGACAAGAATTCTTGTTGGAACATAATGACTTACAGAATTCCCATCTATATAATGTATGTTAACATATACAAATTACTGTAGTGATGATGGCATATTAAAGGGGCTTCCCAGAATGCCTCAGGGCAATAAAGTGTTGTTTAGCCCCAGCTCATTATTGTTTAGTAGGGGTGACCCTGAATAATAGAATTTAACAATTCGATCTAAGGAGCCTGATTTGACTGCCAAATGTGGTTATGAAACCAGGATCATTCTATTCTAACTATTTTGGGTGCTGAATATCTGATTTGGCACGGAATTTCTTAGTTTCTCCAAATAAACCATGATATATAAACCTATTTTGTTAAATACTTCCTCTGCTGAATAGTGGCTAGTGACATAAACTCTCATGGATATATATATATTTATTATAAAATAATCATTACTAAAATAATTACCGTACTACAAAGAGGTCCCGGTTAATTATGTTTTAAGATTTGAAATATTGCATCACAACATGACTCGCCTTGAAGAAGCCACAAGGCGATTCTGGCATGCTTCTGTGAGGAAGTTCTGAATTGTATTACAATGTGCTACCCTCATAACGAGGGTTATGCACTGTTATTATCAGATGTTATTTACTATTTTATGTATTCTGTAGATAGCTATTCATAATACTGGCTCATTGATATGTCTGCGGCATTCTGGCATGAGTACTAGACTTCATTAAATTGACTACTGGTTGGCCGGCCAGCCAGCCCCTTCCCCCACTAACCAGTTACAGTGGATTCATCAGCAAAAGAATAGAACAAAACACCTTAATTCAACAATATGTCGATGATGAGCAAGGCTTGAAAAATCAGAGTCAACTATGTAAATTCTACGTTGGGGACACCCCTATTGTTTAGTTTATGCCCCCTTTCATGTCTGGTAGTGTATTATCGATCATTTAGATCTTGTCTTGAGTTAGCTATTCTAGTGTTAATGTACAAATTATGTGTGCACATGAAGGTAACTGTCAGTGTGAATGTTGTACTTCTTCCTGCCATTGTGTGTGTGTTATTTCCTGGCTTTGTTCCTGCCAAATTAAAGGGATTTGTTAAAGCAAGCTTCTGTGAAGAATTTAAGTAAAAGTCATCTTGAAATGTGATTTTTGTTGGCAAGATTATTTTCTTACTTTGCTAAACAGAACAACCATTAAGCCATTCCACAGTCAGCAAAGTTAACAGTTAATTATATGGTCTTGATAGTTTATTTGTAGCAACAGACTCCAATATAGACTGCACTGTTTTTGCTGCTGAGGGAGAATACAAAAAAATAGGGACATAGCACACTGATGTTCATTTTCAAAATTATATTCTAAACCCAATTTGATTAAGATTTTATTCAGTCTCTCGATATGTGCTTTTCTGTCTTGTTCAAATAGTGAATCATTTGATTTTTCGAACGCTCCACCAGAGCACCCTGGACTGCTCCAACCAAGCTTCTAGTTTGAGTCGTCATCTCTGACCTTCATGCCAGTTCAGCTTACTATTTCTTGTCATGGAAACTGGCAGCTATATTATGATGAACAATCTGTGGCTAAAAGTGTCTTTGAAAGCATTTTTAGGCCAAAAACTTGGGCCGAATGGGATTTTTCTACCATGACAGACAGAGATGTTCTCTGAGACAGGGTGTTAAATGCCTTAGTAACAATATGACTGTCTCGTGTTGCTGTGGAAAGCCCTGCCAAAGTTTTCTCCCTTTCAGTGGTGCATAACAAGAGCCAGGAGAGAGATTCCACTTATTCAACATTACCTGTCCACTGGCAGCTCATTATTTCCCATATATGTGTTTCAGGAGAATGAGGAGACATATGGTGCAAAGGAAACAGGTTTTCACTTGGAAGTAGTCAAAGCAACATTATTAACTTTGTTATATTACTCATAATATGAACAACTTTCAGTAATGCTACAAATATATTGACATATCTAAACATAAGGTATATCAATAATAAAATATGTTTACAGGACATTGTAGAACGGTAGAGTTTACCAGCACAAACGCTCAGGAGCTAATATTTAGATTTACAAGTCAGACTACAGTTTACCTGACTATGGTTCATTATCCAAATGAGCTATGTGACCCACATTCAGTGCAGACCTGAAACTGCTGCTCACTGGCAGATTCAACAAACGACAAAAGTGTACATCTTTAAATTTTATTTAGACAGTTCATTTCCTATTATCACACAGTATGCAGGTGTAAATTATCCTGAGGCTTGACAGAAACCCACATGTAGAACTTGTGTGATTTTTAACTTTTCTAAATGGCACCTACAGTAAACTGGGCCTGATTCCCACTGCCTTAGAATTTGATGTGGCCTAGCAGTCAGAAGGGAATGAATTACACAGCTCAGACTGCAAACACAAGGGGCTTTAACTCAAACAAACATTGGTCAGCATTCATTCCCAGAGATGAATAAAACAACGCCAGTCATTATCTAACCTTCTCATCACTTCTTTGTCTCGGATGCTCCACTTTGTCGTGAATTTGCTGACATCCATTAATGTGCAGTTCAACGTCAGGAACAGAAAAGCAAAGACTCTCTCTCTTCCTCAACCATCATTTAATTCTCTTAGTCGCTAATGAATAAAATATAAAATGTATCATCCCTAAACAGGGCATTCACACGCCATTATTGAGATAAACTGCCTCTGATGAAAACAATGCATTCTTAGTGATAGGTTTGTCTACGCAATAAACATAAATGCGGGTTAGAATGATGATAAAACAGACCATGCAATCATAACTGCAAACAGTGTGAAAAATGAATTATAATATTCCATTCATTTGCAATTCTGGGTTTGATGAAAAGAGGGGAATATAAATCTGATTACTTAAAACGCATGAGTCTTCATTATGGAAACGCTAAAGGAGCATCATTAGAGTCATCCTTGTATCACCAAGTCTGATTCCAAGGGAAAGCAAGCCAAGGCCTATATGCAGATGAATTACCAAAGTGCTACAAAAGAGATTACACGTTGCTCCATAGTGCATTACCTTCAAGTTCAAAAACTCAAGAATAGAGAACACAATGCGCAATGTGCATTTAAAAGTACATTGTTACGAGTAGATAAATCTTTTGAGAAGCTTCAGTATTAAAATGTTTTATCTTGCATTTATGATTATGTTAAATTAATAAATGTATAATTTAAATCTGTTCCAAAAAAAGAAGAATAAAGAAGCATGTTAAATTAAATTTATATAAGCTGTAATTGTAATGATTAAACTATATATTCTTTCATTCTTGTTTTTAATAAATAAACAAATTGTGTTCATGGATGCTTATTATATGATTTATAGTTTGTTTTTTTGGTCATTGCTCAAATGTGCACCACACAGAATCCTTAATATCTGACGAGGAGAGCTGCAACCATTCCCCTCCCTCTCTCTGAAGCGTATAGAAGGGGCCAGATGTAAAAGGGCTCTCTGTTTCCACTACTGAAGCAGTGCCTCTGGTCTCTGAGCTGGAGGAGCTCTGCTTCCCCAGACATGCTCCCTGCACACACAGCACAACTGGGATACTCAAGTGTGATTGGAGAGGACATGCTAGCTGGCCTGTGCCAGAGAAGCAGGCGTCCTGGCAGGAAAACAGGGTCCGCTGGGTCCCGGTTGGCAGCAGGACCATGGTCGACACACTCCAGACGGAGGGGAGGTTCAAAACAGGGTCCACTGGGTCCCGGTTGGCAGCAGGACCATGGTCGACACACTACAGACGGAGGGGAGGTTCAGCCAGATAAGACTGTCTTGATGCTGCCCACATGACAGCCAGTCAGAATCCTGAATATGCAGTCCCTGCATTCTTCTACATCAGCCTTCACCCAAAAACAAGTTCCCTCTCCCCAGCATCCAAGAGTGACAGACACTCGAGACACAAAGACAAGACACAGGCTGGCTGAACAAATGGCTCACACCTGCATGCTTATTGGCCGTACCAGACCTGTGTGAAAAGCAGGACTCTGCACCGCGGCATTGAAGCTCAATGGCGTTGGGTTTGTGGGCAGACAGCCGGTTATAGAGAGACACCCACAAGCTGGAGAACATTATTAAGTGTAATGAATGTCAGCACATTGAGCTCGTCCAACACATCAGGTGCCAATTATAGAGGCGGGCCCTGGTTTGCTCCTATGCTCAATGCACTGAGGAGGAACTCCTTTGGCCTAACTGACATCTGCCTCATTAACTCCACCAGGCCAGGAAGGTCGGCTGGCAACCACCCTCGCCCCCAGCCCTCCGCAGGCCTTCCAGGGGGCACAGGGAAACGCGTTGTGCCCGCTGTCTCTCCGCAGAGCCCCGGCATCACCTATTATTGATGAGGGTGAGGGTGAAAAGAATATTAATAGGAAACCGGCAGAGTGGCAGTTGGAGGTTATTAGATACCCTAGTGTGCCATGGTCGCTATACGGAATCATCCGGCAGGGCACTTCATTCATTAGTGAACTGTGAATATTGCTTCAAATCTTCAGGCATGAAGAGGTAAATAAAGCATTCATGGATATCATTGCTTCGGGCAACTGGAGCAAACAGTATTGATTCTTTTTTCTGAAGTGCTCTAAAATAATAGTCACAGATGTGTCAAGACATTCATCAACGCGTCTCTACGAGCCAAATTCTCAATGCGGTGGGGGAAAAAAGTCAATATGCTTCAGCTACTCTCAGAGTAATCGGAAATCTGTGCCAGTGTTAGCAGTGACAGCTTAGCTATTTGGCACTATACCTTCAGCCACTCGAGGGAAATAAATAAATAAAACAAAAACAACCAGCAGTGTTTTCTGTGCAGGAAAACAGCATGTGTAGCTTCATGCAGCATGCTGAAATTGTGCAGCATTATTGGTAGAGGAAGCGACACTACAATTCTAATTCAAGTTCACGATTGAATGAAAAGTAACCTCTTAAAGTATATTGCAGCACAAGATTTATAATTCCCACAAGTCTCTCCACAAACCAACAAGCCTCAAGGTCCATGGTGTCTACTCTTTCAATAACACCTAATGTACTCTCCATTATAAAGCACATCCTCCAAAGGCCGAGACAACTGTCTCACACTATATTCTTGGCCGGCTTGGCCACAGTGAATATTAGGCCAATACATCACCACAAAGGACAACAGCAGACGTGACTACGGGGAGTCATTAAGTCGGTCCTCAGTAAGGTTTATCGGAGAAGGTATAACAGGTCAGTCGAGAGGTGAGCAGATGAGCTGACCTTAGCTAGCCACGAGGGAATACAGACGCACAGATTTTAATCAGAGTCATCTACACAATGTTCCTGATTTACACACTCCTGACCAAATATGATTCTGTTAACATGAATGAATGAAAGGTGGATGAGATGCTAGCAACATTATCTGCCTTTGCCGGCGTGTCGTATGTCAGTAGCTCTTTTGTCACAGACAAAAGTGAGGGGTACTGCCCTAGGCATGCCTTCAGCAGAGCTTTCAACACAGCTTTAACGGTTGCTGTGAGCACTGTACATATTAGAATGACATGACAAGTAGGTTCAGCTTAGGCTACAACAGAGGATTCTATCAAGCTTCCCTTTTTGGTTCTCTACAGTACATGTTAATTCTGTTTATTTCAATTAAAATAGGGAGGATCATGATTGTGTGGTTACAAATGCTGAAGTTAAAGGTTTAGAAAGATAATCAAATATCACTGAAATAATTACCACGCCATCACCGTTATTCTCCTAAATGTATTAAAATGTATTAATATTAATGCATGTTAATGCATGATATTAATATTTAGACGTGCTATCAATCAAATGAAAAATAGCTGACATCAAATTACCTAGAGTGTATTGTGGTAAAAGGGTAAAACATAACTCAATTTGCAAACTTGTAATCACCTTCATCAGAACCACAAACACAAATAAACAACCGTTGCTCAATTTAAACTTGTGTGCGATCATTACAATGAGTTCCCAGGCAACACATCTCCACACCCTGTACACAGCAACACTATCCAGCATAACACGAGGAAGTGTAACAAGCCGCCCTTTGAAAGGTGATGTTCCTGCAGCTTGCCCTGTGCATGTTAACACTTGTTCCATCAGCAGCCAGGCTTGCTGTGACAAGGGCTCCGCAGCGCCACGTCCATATGGGTTCTGCGTCCAGAGTGCAGGCCCAATTAGAGGGCTTCACCTGCTCACTTGGGAATGTACTGACAAGTACCCCCGTCTGTCAGCCCCATGGAACTCCACTGTCAAATCGCTGGGCAGAGGCCAATAGTCACCGCCTAAAAGCCTTACGTTCAATGGCTGTCAAGGTTCGCCACAGAAATGCTCACTCCGTGCTCTGACAGGGTGCTTGCTCCAGGTGCTCAAAGGAAGAAGAATTCGATACTGCACGGAGCAGAGACTGGAGGGGTTAATTACACTGAGAGCTACTCAGCTGTGCAATTATGTTTAAAGATTAAACGTTTTATGGGCTACAATTGTAGACATACAGTATATTTCTCTATTCCAAAATACACCGGTGAGCCAAAACATTATGACCACTCACATATGAGGTGAATAATGGTGATTATCTTGTAACAACACACGTCAAAGTCTGCCATATAAGATGGTGAGATGTGGTTCTTGTAGTCAAAGTGTTGGATGGAGAAGATATGGGAAGGTGTAAAGACAGGCGTCATGTGTGGGATGGACATTCATATAAATCCAGTGCACCCCAGTTACACACTACACTTGCAATTGTTATGTTGTGAGTGTATACAGTAGGATAAGTCTGGGATTGTGTGGGGAATGGTGTTGGCTGGTGATTGTCATTCTAAGTGTTATTAGAATAAATCTCTTCTCTGTGTGCATTTATTGTTTATTTGTGACTCGGTGTTCGTTCTCGTCCATTTGCACCTGCAATACTCAGGCCACCTCATCCCGTTACAGAACAACCAACCCCATTGTGAGTGCAGCAGATCAGAAAAGAGCTGGTCCAGATCGGTCTCCTGCGTTGAGCACCTGGGTGGTCATGGGTGAAATCCTGACTCCTGTTGGTGCATGCTGCAACTTGGAGCCACGTTTGGACAACATAACAATGAGCAACAAAAATCACATAGGAAATGTTAAACGTGACTAATTGTTATTACATTATACTTAATTTAAAAAAAATCACAAATATCAATTACAAAAGTATCAATTTGAACAGAATTGCACATAGTACTTCAATATGTATCCTATTTGCACCTAAACAGTTTTGTAATATTGCATTGTGAGGTCTCTGCCAATTCCCATCCATAGTTTTCTTACATTTGCCAGATTCATTCAGGCAAAATAATATCACCCTAGGTGTGTGCATGTTTTCGACCACCGTATACAAGGACATCCTAATAACTAGCGGTACCCAGGCTACATTTAAGTTTTCATGACTTCTGACTAGGAGTACAAGCAGCAACATTTGAAAGACTGCATGACGACCCGGGGAAAGAAAGACTGGTATAAAGTGGTATAGCTCTCACACCTTCTGAATAATAGAAACAAGAAGTTTGTTTTATGAGGCGCTTGTTTGGCTTTAGGCCAAAACAGTGTGGAAATGGGATTTCAGGTGGGTCTCTGGCCAGGACCTAGTGGTGGGAGAGTGCTCCCGGGGGCCAGACGGACAATCCCGGCTGTTGACACATTGATGTATGAGCTCCAGTTTTTGGCCCCTCTTTCACCCAGCACAGAAAGGCAGGTGCAATGATCAGCGCCACTTGACGGATAAAAATAGCCTCAGAGATTGACCTGCAAGGGGACTCGTCCAGCGCTTCTGTGGAAGAGTTGACTTTGAAAGGATCCTGGAATGTCCTGCACCGTGCTAAATAAGATAAAGACTTTTCAAGGGAAAAAGTCTTACTGTAAATAGGACTTTGAAGTATCTTTGGATCACTTAACATATATTGATAGATAGGTATTAATCATAAAAGGTATTTCTGGACAGAATGTTCCACATATTTTTACACATTCTGAGTCATTGAACTTCCAGTTAACTTAAACAAAAGGCTCCTATCCAAACACATGCAAGACTGCACACTTGCCTTCATTGTCAAATTCACAAAGAATATAACTTGTTATATTCCTTTTCTCAAGGCTCCTCAAAAAAAATGCATATCTTTGCACGTTTTCTATGAAGTTCCTGATCAAGCGAGATTGAGGGCAGTGCCTATAACATGGGAGAAAAGATGCATTGTCAGCAGCTAGCATTGTGGTGATGCTGGAGGCTGGAACAGCAGGCTGCTATTACACCTGGCATACTATTACAGGGACTCCTACCACCTTCCTCTTCTTTTATTGTACGTAGGTCTGGGTTCAGAAGACTGTTAACTGTATGTGTCAGGGTTTGATGGCCCTGCCATGATTCCTGGAGTTTCCCTTCACTCATTTACTCTTGGACTGTCTGTGTCTTGTCACTACACACCTGGTGCCCATTCCGAGAAACAGAAGGCTACATATACTAATTAGCTTGAGTATATGTAGCCTTCTGTTTCTCCCTGTCCTTGTCGGTTATTGTTTCCTGTACTGGTGAGTGCTTTTGCTTTGTTTGATTAAAATCATTATCGTTAAAACTCCAACCTGCGTTTGGTTTTTGCCACCCCCACTCACACCGTGACAGTATGCAAACTGATTGTTTATTCACTTTCATTCGCTTCCACGTTAAACATAAATGGCTGATTAAAAGCATCCGAACAAATAAAGATGCATGATTACTTTCCCCATTAACTCTTCATGTGATTGTGTTGTCTTGTAGTTATGTTCCCATAGACTGGCTTAACTTTTAATGAGCTTTTAAAAAATGTAATTTCTAGTTGAGGCAGTCCCTATCTTCTGTTGTCACAGGTACAGTACATGAGCTAATCTCATTTACTAGACACTTGTTCTGATGCCAACAGTTACTACGGTTTCAAACATCAAGGCTATTATTATGATGATCATTCTTCCTATTAACAGATAGGCAATGGCCCATGTTCAGGCTAACACCTAGGTAGATATTATGGTATGTTAGGCTAAGTGGGTTATTGAGGTGTTAATGTGTTAGTAATATTAACAAATGGGATCTGGTCTGGCATTATAATTTAAGTATCTCCAATTTATAAGTGCTGACATTGATTCATGATAACTTGTAACTAAGTGCTACTGAACTTTTGTTAACCTCTCAACAAAAGTAATTAACATTTTCCTCTAAACTGTAACATCCTTTCTCCAAAACAATACTTTTAAAGACTTAAGACGTCTATCAAAAAATAAATGTGTGCATTCTAGGAGTAACCATGCAACACCCCTTAAAATAGCCAGTCTGTTGTAAAAAATGCAAAGACAGGCATCAACAGTGTGGCTTTGTGGGTTTAAAAGATGTCCCAGTGTCACTGCAGGCCATCGCTCTCATCGCAATGAAGAAAGGATTCATTATGTGAATATATAAAAGAGTCAAAGCTTATCTCTAAAGAAAGAGAATCTAGCCAAGAGGTTTTAGTTGAATTGGCTGACAGGCATATGTGTTCCCACTCCCACTGGTACCATAGGCAATTCAATTTATTCTCATGTCTTTATTGCTGTGATACACATTCGCTCAGCCTCCGTCCAACAGCACAATCATGCTGGAATTCATTATTTGGATGCTGTTTCTCGTATTACTGTGTTTTCATACTGGGAGTACTGCGGAAAACCTATGGCACCTGACCACTTTCTTAGAAATTAACTAGAAGTGTTTCCACTGTGGACTTTAGTATTAATAGTGAGCCAAACACTATCACGCTGACAACCAATGAGGGCCCCAAACTCCCCTTCCCATTGTAAAAAATACACGGCTTGTGGGAATAGAGACGGCACCAAAACTGAGATCACTTAATCTACAGAAGTGTTCTGAATGGAACGGAAATCATGTTCAATTGGTCCCGTGTCTTTTGAAAAAGCCCCAGCAGACAGAAACGGTACTGACTGCAGTGTTCTCCTCCTACTTAGCTGGTCCCCTCCTGGGGGGAGGAGTGGCACGCGTGTATATTTTACATGCATCATGTAAATGACTGTCGGAGGCGGCAGCGCAGGAAAAGGGAAAAAATGAAGGACTGCGTGAAAAATAAATAAACCAAGCACGGCCATTTAATTGCTGCCTCTGACTTGGCCTGTCGATGGTCTTTGGGGAGCTGTGTTCCTGTCGAGCTGGACAGCCATCAGTGAAAGTCAGAGGGAGAAATAAAAGTTGAGATTTTTTTTTTTGGGAGTAGGGGGTGGATATGAGGCCAATACTGCAAACCTCAGGATTTAACCGCGCTGAGCTTACTCCCTGACTCCAGTTCATGTGTGATTCATAGCTGTGATCTGGGCTTTATTGGTCAGAGAGAGCATCTCTGTCCACTCAGGCTTGAGTGGATATAGACTAATGCCCTCCCTCTTTGATAAAACACTGATATCGCCATGGAGACCTGCCCTTTACGGATAGGGCGTCCTATGACATGATACCAGATGAGATATTGATTCAGTGCTGATTACAGCCACACAGATGAACGTCAAAATACTGTCATCGTGCCATCCTTAATGGAATTATCCCTGCAGAGACCCAAGGACGGACAATATATTAAGGCGGTGGAAGGGCAAAGTGGCTAAGTCAACGTTTCCAATGCCAGGGTTAGCTACATTAGAGTGACTTTATGGCACAATACAACGGATTATCAGATTTTATTAACTGTGACGTGCATATAATGGATATGTCCTGTTGCTCACTGGACTATATGTGGCTTTAACACTGCTCGGGTTATGAGTCAGATGAGGCCAAAAGTGTCGTTTTAAATGTCCAGTGTGTACTGCAGTGCTGTTGCTCTGGAAGAGTATATCCTGCATGTCATTTTACAGCTGTATACATCCCACTGTGTCTTGTCATGCTATGCTATTAGTTCATCCAGATACTCCTTCCGCACTGCTGCTATTGTGCTGCTACTGGCAACACAATTCACAGCCCATGCATATAAAAACACAGACAGGAGAGGTTTTGTATGATTTAATAGCTTTCTCCCAATCCAACACCTTAAATGATATCTGCAGCTGAACCTCAACAAGTACAATAGGAATAGCCGAATGCAGTTGTTGATCATGTCTGTGTAGAGCGTATCTTGAAAGGTCACATTGTGTCAACACAATAACTGATCCCTGCACCTCACTCGTCTGCTTGTCACCCATATTTTAAGCATGTTAACAGTCCAAAGCATACCACAGGACAAATACACTGCTCAAATTTTTTTTATAATAATAATAATAATAATAATAATAATAATAATAAACTTTATTTGTATAGCACCTTTCATACGCAATGTGCAACTCAACGTGATTTACAGTTAAAAACATTTGAACAAAGGATGAAGGGAACAAATTTAATTAAACGAGAAAAAATAAAAAATAAAATAAGAAACAACAGAAAACTAGGTAAAAACCATGGAATTAATAAAACCATTATTGTCTGGGTTTCCATCCAATTTCTTTAGAGGGCCTTGTCCCCCTGGGTGTTTCACCCAACCTCTTT
>JAODTR010005074.1:0-11625 GCA_025399935.1 Amblyopsis rosae | reverse complement strand
TTTAAAGTGTAACTGCACCCCAGCTCTGAGCCTGACTACACCTTTAAAGTGTACCTGCACCCCAGCTCTGAGCCTGATTACACCTTTAAAGTGTAACTGCACCCCAGCGCTGAGCCTGACTTCACCCACTAAACAACTTTAAAAACTGTGTCAAGGAGCTGAGTGAGAGGAGGGAAGAGGCTGAGAGGGGGACCCTCATTAACATTAGGATTGGGCATTGAGATAGAGGGATTGACAAGTTGGAACCGGTACCAAATTGGAACCACACAATTGGAACCACGCATTTTATACGCATCCATCAGACTAAATCATGCGAACCCTCTGCACTACCTATAGTGGAGCCGAATGCGCCATGTAGAAAAATAACCAGCTAGAGCTAAAGCCATGCTAAAACAATTAATATCGTTTTCCAGCATTAAGCCTACAATGTTGTTTTTTTTATTAAACTGAGCTTAGATACCAATGCACACTGCCGCTGGTCTAAAAATAGATTGTGGGGTGATTTTTTTACGGATATCATGTGTAGTTCTGTGTTCAGCACATTAAATGCAGATTTTTATATCAGTAGGAATTTTGTCAATATCAACACCAACATTAATTTGTGTCATCACAGATCAATCATATGAATCAGCTTACAGTAAGAAAATAACAATGTTAAGGTGCAGTTACCTCTAAAACAAATACATATATATTTCATATATATATGAAACTGTCAATACATATAATTATTTGAATGATTTAGCATTGTGTACTTTTATACACTATAGGCCGCCCTACCATATACTGTTATAATAAGCAACCCATTGTTATGCTATGCAATTGGGGTTCCCCCTCTCTTCTATAAGCCAAAGGGTCCTTGGCATGAAAACTGGTTTAGTAACATCAACTAATCGCACTGCATTCCAGGGAATCTAACACCACAGCCTCTATCTCCCATCTTCTCATTGGCTGTAATCGCGCCGATGTAATTAAGTCCAATGATGCTTTGATATTGAACCGTTTGTAGAAAGGTTTAGTTATATTGACTGTGATACCGTATTCATATATATATATTTTTGTTTACACCCAATTCCCCCCAAAAAGATGCATCACTAGTTATTTCAATCAAACCTTTCAGTTTTTAGTATTGTATTCATAAAAATATTACTGCACCCAAACACGTCAAACTACGCATCGTATCACAATATCCTGCAGTGCATCATGGGCTTCACATTTAGGTTACAGTTGCCTGGTCATTCACACCCGCTGTTTATTGATATTATAGTTGCTTGGACCTGTTTGTTGTGTATTGGTTTGTATTTGTCTGTCATGCATGTGTGTGTGTGTGTTCGTGTGTGTGCATGCTTGTGTGCATGTGTGTGTTTGCGTGTGCGTGTGTGTGTGTCTATGCTTGGGTGTGTTTGCGTGTGTTCGTGTGTGTGTTCGTGTGTGTGTGCATGCTTGTGTGTGTTTGCGTGTGTTTGCGTGTGTGTTCTTGTGTGTCTGTGCATGCTTGTGTGCATGTGTGTGTTTGCGAGTGTGCGTGTGCGTGTGCGTGTGGGGGGGGTGGTGGTGCGCGCATGCGTGCATGTGTGTACAGACCTGATGTCATCCTCGTTGGCAAACATGACGATGGTGCGGGCGTTGGGGGTCTCCAGGAGCCGCAGAATAACCTTGTCAAACTCCCCCGGCTTGGGCTCCCTGGGGACCTTCACAGACTGGGCGATGCACACGCCCCCTAGTGGAGGAGAAGGTGGCGTTGAGAGAAGCAGATAAACTGAGAAAATAAAAGGAGTACGAGAATTTCAGAGAGCAGAGAGAAAGAATTAGAAGACAGAAGAAAGTATAGTAGTGCAAGATAGTATAGTAGACAAAAATAATTGGATACAAGAAGGAGAGATGAATGCAGGAACAGGTTAAATGCAGTGCTATGACTCTCTTTTATTTATTTATTTATTTATTGTAATTTGTATTTCTATATTTGGAATATGACCGTGTAAAGAGACAGGAAGCGAGTGGAAGAGAGATATCAGGAGAGGATCGGGAAATTAACTCGGCCAGATTCGAACACAGGTCTCCAAGGCACTCAGGCCCATATTGTCACGGGGATATCGCTTGTGCCACAGCTCCAGCGAGCGCAATATGACTTTCTGTCACTAGATGTCACACAAAACGAACCAGCGTCTCAGACCAAAACAAATGCTGCGTGGCCGCACGCGCACACACACACGCACGCACGCACGCACGCTCGGCCGGCCCGGCCATGTAAACACAGAACAGAGGAGCTCTGATTACAACACACAGAGGGAGGGTGATGTCATTCTCTGCTCAGGACACCATCATTCCACTATATCTTTACATAGACACTAGTTGTTTGCTGCTGTATCTATATTATTAATATATAAAAACATGTCAGGTTCACTCTCCAGCCAGTGTCACGTGGCCAGTGACACTGGCTCCAATCTGGAGTTGGTCCCCGGGCGCTGCACAGTGGCTGCCCAATGCACCCTTGAGGGATGGGTTAAATGCAGAGGATGAATTTCACAACATGTATGTGTATGTGACAATAAAAGCACCTTTACCTTACCTTTTAATAATGTTTACAATATCATATATGTCATATAAAATCATATAGCACCAATACAGCTCAATCATTTAATCTGCCCTCCGTATAAAACAATGCATTCCGTGGTGCCACCCAGGTGAAGTGCGACAGTCATCTTCTGTCACTCGGCGTGGGCGATCGGTCCTTCTCACTTTTATGTATTCTCAAGGAGACTGCAATCTACTCCTGCCTGAGTCAAAGTCTCTGCGTTCCCACGGTGACAGAGGGGATGGAGAGAGAGGCAGAGCGGCTGATTACAGTAAGACAGACAACCTACGAGGAGCAGCGATGGCCAATGTTTGAAAGTGACAGTGACATAGAGCTACTAGGGTAACACACACACATGTGGATAGAACACACACGCAACCGCACACACACACATGCACGCACACACACGTGGATAGAAAACACACGCACACACACACACACGCACGCACACGCACACACACGTGGATAGAACACACACGCACGCACACACACACCTAAACGCACTGCTAATCAACAACTGCACCAGTACAGGCCAGTAGCTCAGTACAGTCTCCTGCCCCTAGCACATCTGCTGAGGTCTGACATGAAGATTTAAGAGGTGTTTAATAGCCCTACTGGTCTCCTTTTAAGGAGTGTGAGCACACGGCTGCCTAGCATGGGCTTCCGTTTACCCATTTAATTTATACAGTATGTTCTTGACAGCTGTGTCCTGTCTCAGCCCAAAAGACGATACACACCTTTTAAAGCCACATTTTCATTCCAATTTACAACTGCCATGTTGGACACACATGTTCTCCCATTCAGATGAACATTTCTCCTACATGTCTTTCTGTTTCATTTTTGCCATAACTTGATTGGCTATCCATAAGACAGGTCAGAGACAATTGGTCTAGAAATCACGTCACACACGGTGCTAAATCTGACCTCTGAGAGGAATTCTGGCTAAATTACACAAAAGGAAGTGTTTGTATATTAGGCCAGGCCTTTTTACAGTACATATGTAGGTTGTAGCTTGGAGAATCAACCCAAAAAGCCAAGATGTGAATGTTATGAGGCAGACTGAATGTCTTCCTTAGTCCACACATACATGGGTACATAAAAAAAACATGGAGTTTCCTCATTTGGTCATTTAAAAAAAAAAAAAAACTCATCCATACAAGCACCATTTCAAATAAAATTTCCAGCCACATGAAAACACAATAGCATGCTTTCAAGTGCTGTCAAGGAATATGCCTCCGGTACACAAAGGAGATAATGGCACACAAGCTGACGTTAACAAGCCTGTCTATACGTGAACACAGACAACAGAGCTTCTGAAATAGTTTCACCGTCTACAGTGATCAGCCTAGTTCACGTGTGGTTGAACAGGCCAAATTGCATTTATTAAGATGAATGTAAAAGACGTAAATATGTGCAGGACTAAGCATCAAACCCATCTAATTGATATATGAATATATGGGTAGATATATGGTATGGGTATATGAATAAATGAGGTGATACATGGTAAATGAGAAGCTGTTGCACATATTGATTGATTACAAGACACTATGCAACCAGTAACAGGGCTGCAAAGACGGTATTACATTTAATAAGAAGCTATTTCTTCATATCTGTTCTTTTACAGAACCGCTTATTAAAGTTCAGTGTGAACAATATAGTTCAATGTGCTGCTCAAGGATAACTTGGATGTCACCACAATCAAATCATGGCTTATCTCGCAGGGAGGTGTTGATATTAATTAGAAGCTTGCGTTCCCTAACCCCTACTGGTCTCAATTACTGAAACAGAGGCATTCACAGTGGGCATAGGAGAGTCTTATTCTAAATGACACCATGCACATAGCCTATATAGATGTACTGTAATAGCCTAGATCCAGACAGGGCTGCTCCATACAGTAGGTGCTGCTACAACTCGATATGCATTCAATGCAGTCAGTTGGTGTGCTTATAGACTGATAGAGAGCGGCCACTACTGGTTTTAAATAGCCCCCCTATATTTTCCTCGTGGGGTACAATTAGTCTGCAGCCTCGCAAAACACCATAGCTAAAAGAACATTCACCGCATGATGTCTGGGAGAAGGAAAAAAAAAAGAGCTAGAGATGCTTTTCTGTGCAATTCCCCTGGAGTCAGGGCAAACTGGAGCAGCAGTTCAAAGAGCAGGGACTGAAAGTGGAACTTAAACCTTTAATAATAGGAGGGAAAAGTGGAAAAAGAGACGTTGCGGTAGATATGGGCATGAGAGTGAACAGGAGAGAGAGAGAGAGGGGGGGGGGGGCGAGCAAAAGAGGAGGAAGAGGTCAGGGGAAAGAGAGAGGCTGAGTAAAAAAAGGCATACAGGGAATATAAGAAGAGAAAAGGTGATTAAATACACATTATGTAAAGTGACTTTTTCTTAAAACATTTAAACTCCTATAAAACAAGATTGAATTTGCTTGTGGTGGTGATCAACTCACTAGTAACTTACCAATAAGGGTCTAAAGAGTAACTAAATATGCACTGACCAAATAAAACTGATACAACGATACGTGTCCACTATTATGGCATTAACAAACTGGGGGGAAATCTATGAGATGTCAAGAGCAACACGATACCACAATACATTTTAAGTCTAGTGTCGCAGAGCCAGCCTTTATTTGTGTAATCTCTGGGACTGGCTAAAGCATAGCTTATACTACAATTTTGTGGGTGCGGCCTGGCACGTTGGCCTTGTCGTGAGCCATGGTGCATGCCACCATGTTATTTGTAACTGGCGCGTCCAGCGAGTTGGGTCTTCTTCATATAATATAATGCAGATGGTCTGCAGAACGGTTGGAGAGAATAGATCAGGAGCGATCGTCACAGAGCGACGATTGTAAACCAGAGTTGTTAATATTTTCAGAATAGGCATTGCCTACTTGCCATGCTTGACAGCTAAATACACCAGAATTAAAACATAAAAAACCCTATTTCTGTTGCTGTGTGAAGGTCAGAAACCTCCAATTCAAATAATATGTCAGTTCACGTCTGTGCACTTCTCCTTAGAGGCTGGTAGATTTTAAGAATAGGCCTATGCATGGCCTTTCTTAGCATAATCGTGGAAGCAGAATTCAAACAGAAAATATAGACCGTTGGAAAACCGCCGTTCATGTCACGTCTCTAGAGTAGGCCTAGAGGTTTATTCAAATAATTTATACTACTACTAGCCTACTTCTATTATAATACCTGATTTGACTATGAAGACAAGATAAATGGTTGTTATTTAGTAGACTAACTTTTTATTTACAAACTGGGAACAGCAAGAACGATGTATGATTATCATTTAGATAGGCTATCTAATGTATGTAGGATACACTCCAAACTATGCTTTTCTCCAGCGGGCGAACCGACAGACTAGGCATATATGTGCTGGCTCTTTCTCCGTGAAAGCAACACCAAAGAGCCAGTGTTCCTTGAGAAGTTATAGCCCAAACTGTAAGAGTTGTACACATTCTCAAATCGAAATACGGGAGTTCACACAACTTCCTCAACTTGAGCTATTTTTCCTTCTCTCTTCTCCTCATCCCTCTTCCCTTTCTCCTCCTCCTCCTCCTTCTCTCCCATCTCCCCCTCTCCCCTATCTCCCTTCTCTTGGTGGGAGTTCCTACATGACCATAGAATGGAAGCTCACCACTTCTTGACAGGCCCTGGAAGACAAACGTTCTTTGGGAGCAATAAGAAGATATTGCTTCTAAAACATAATTATATACAAATATGTATTTTTTTTGTGTGTTTATTATACATTCTGTTCTTTTGGCACAATTAACACGTACATTCATTCTGCTATGGTTTGTCCCCCATGGGGATCAATAAAGTTTCTATTTTAACAACAGCAGTCTTCCCAATACTGAACTGCACAGTGCTCACACGCACGCACGCACACACACACACACACACAGGCGCGCTGCTGAAGAAATAAAGCAGTTGTTTGTCATCTCCCCTTTCAGGGGAGCCCCCTGGGGCACACAGAGAGGAACACAAGCTGCACTGTGATGGAGCTTATGCATCTCACATGCCAGCACAGGGTACAGTGCTGTTATCTAATAGGAGCTGCAGCTTACTCATATCTAAGTGAGTCTGAACAAACACGAGCGGGCCCAGGGAAGACTCGCACTAGAGTAGCAACAATGCAGGAACGTCGGAAGGTGAAGTCGGAAGTCCTCTACTCTCACAGCTGTCGTTGTTAGCGTGATGCCAGGAGTGTTGATACAGCTAATTAGCTAACAGCAACCCGTAGACTCACGGTGTACCGGACACTTGACGTAAAGCTCGTCACAGAAATCAAATTACGTCACGGTCAAAAATGTTATAAATACTGGTAGAGAGTGTGTTTTCTCCTGCTTTCAGCCAAATCACATTGACTACAATCTGATATTTCATTTAGACAGGATCTGGGTTAGTGCCGAAGCTCCGCCCAGCAGGCTTAAGAATGGCGTCGGGAGAGAAATATATGAATGGAGTTCTATGGGATGAACCAGTCTATACGGGGAAAAGCGTTTTATAACTTATTTTAACAACTTACAAGCTTTTAAATTAGAGAATAACAAATCGAAGTATTTATCAAACAAATAAATCTATACAAAAATGATGTTTGTGAAAAAAATATTTTGTATATTAGCTAAAATTTTAGAGACACGAACGAAAGACTCATGTCATGTTGCATCACTTTTCCTTGGCTCAAAAATCAATATATATTCAATTACATCAAACTAATTACTATAATGTAGAGTAAGTATCCTGCAAGTGTCTTGTGTTCATGTTTGTCCGTAAAACATCTTTATGTTGTATAAAGCGTTGGAAAGAGCAGTGCCTGGTGGCGAGTACCAACCGCTACAGCGTTAGCATTGAAGAACGGAACACCGTGAGCTGGTCATGGTGTTCTGTACAGTTGTGGAAGCGGTCAATTTTCTTTGATTAAACAAATACTATTGGTCCAAAGATGAAAATGTTGCCAAGCCCTTTCTGGCAACAGTGATGCAATCAGATTAACTGTAGCTTCGTTGGTTCTCGTTGGAGCCTCGTTTAAAGTCGGCGCACGTCTGATCCTGTCCGGAATACCGTGAGTCTACGGGTACTTGCTAACCCCTATCTTGCACGTCAAGGGTTGTGTAGGTAGGAGAGAGCAGAGCCATGGAAATAACAGTTACGCCAACGGAGGTTTGACATTATCAATGGTCACATTTCATTTAAGTTCATTGGAGAGGCAAAACCTATGGTAAAATAGTTCCAGGAAGTGCTTGGTGGACCATTTGAATATATACACAGATGTATAACTTAATTTATTGCTAATTAAAAGTCAATAAATGCATCGATTTACATTTAAAATAAAATGTATAGGGTACGTTTAATATTTAGGCTACATTACAGGAACTATTTTGAGGCTCCGGTGCTGTCAATAAGCGGTCCATTGGAGTGAACGGAGATGACGGAACTCTCTCTCTACATGGCTCTGGGAGAGAGACACATGCATGTAGGCCTACTGTATTCTGTACAGGACACATTGGAGGAGACAAGGGGTGTCTGAAGGCGTTAAGACGGTTACATTTAGTGCAATACATTATTAAGGTAAAGGTTAGTATTTTCAACATTATAGCTAGGTTAACATATATGTATGATCTTGTCTGCCACTAGAGGACGCACTAGAGCACTCAGCGTCTCAGATGAAAACATGTGCTGCATGGTCCACACACGCACACACACACACACATGCACACGCGCACACTACCATGTGTACAGGCAAAGCCTGGCTATGTAAACTAAAGACAGAGAAGCTCAGATTAAAACACACACAGTGGGAGAGTGATAGTGATTACTCCACTATATCTTTACACGGTTGTTTGCTGCTATAATAATGTTTAAAATATCGAGAGAGAGGGCTAAAAGTGATTTTGCGTGAAGTCAATCCAGAAGCAAGCGGTTTATCTGGGGTGAATCAAACAAGTTGTTCCCATCATCCATCACTGCATCTGACCCCTTAAAATCCATTAAGCATCCACAGTCTTAG
This sequence comes from Amblyopsis rosae, assembly GCA_025399935.1. NCBI lineage: Eukaryota > Metazoa > Chordata > Actinopteri > Percopsiformes > Amblyopsidae > Amblyopsis > Amblyopsis rosae. Next base: position 3,034 of record JAODTR010005074.1, on the reverse strand, counting down.
TTCTGTGAGCAGAGGAGGCCTGCTTTCATCATCTGCTCTGGTAACGCCTGGTACCTCTAGCTAGGCTATGCACTCGTCGTCACACAGAGTTGCGTCTGGATAAAGAAGCTAACGCCAGCCACTGAACAAACACACACACACACACACACCCACACACACACAGCCGTTTTCATCAGAATAACCCCTTGCTATTTGTAATTGCTGTCTTTGCAAAAGGGTTTTCAAAACACTAATGCCGAGATGGAAAATGGCTGCTAGTGTCATGTCCCATTTCCACGGCATCAAAATAAGTACACCATTGACTACATTAGAGGAGCCAATCCTCTCTAAAGCCTCCCACCGGTTTGGTGAGTTCCTCATTTTGGCATGAGATGCCGCGTTCATCAAAACAGGGGAGATTTAAATATTAACATCTCACAATGAAGTCTACATTACTCTGTACTCCAAGGATGTTGTCTCCATTTGCATACAGATGGGAACTGCTTCACATATCAGAGCGGCAGACTGTTGCAATACAGTGGCTGATGGCATAGTAGGAGAATGTCACGAGGTATTTTCCATTCAAAGCTTTCATTCCGGAGCACTTATCTGGCACTTTGGAGAAGAGATACATTTAGTTTAACGTGAAGAAATGGGCACAGAAAGCTGTAAAAACAGCTCAGGCTAGACAAGGTTACACAATAAAAAGAAAAAACACAAACGAGTTTGTCAGTGAATAGAAATATAACTTGCACAGTCAAAGACAAGACCAGACCAAAGCACACATTAAATACATCTAGATCAAATAAATATTTTGTGTCTTACAGATGAGCGAAACCAGTTCATGACACCGTCCATAACCTCCCTCCGTTATGTTCCCCTTTGCTGATTTAATTGTAAATAAACTATTATTCTGTTAAACTATTATCAGGTGACTACTTCTACAAATTAACTTCAAGCACATAGTAACACCTAAACAGAAAATGTTTATGCAATTTGCCAATTAATAGTTTTGTTTAATCTACTCTACTCTTTGGTTAATCTACTCTTGACAAATCTATTTATGCTTTCTTATACTTCCAATTGGCTTTGGATAAACAAGTCTACTGTTACACATAATTGTACAATATTAATTTAGTGAAATTGGTCATTTTACATCTGCACTACACAGTTAATGAGCTTGTGTGTCAAACTGTTCTAAGATTTCCCTTGGGCTTTTGAAGACGATTACCTGAAACTGAAATAATGTAAAGCTCTAATTAAGATGTAAGATCTATTCAATCCAATACTCGTCACGCTATAAAAGCCTGACCTTCAAATAAATAATCCCCGGCCCCAGCAACAAAAAAACAAAAACATCCCCAAGTGCCTGTAAGAGCGCCCGAGCAAACTCCTTGACGCCATTGACAGAATAGAAATAAGATTGTCAACTAGTTCGGCAATAGAATCAACTTTTCTCAGAAATGGGCAAAATGAGGCTGGGCCTTGGGGAAGCCGATGCTCAAATGGCTTTTTGTGAGGGTTGCGCGGTTACTGTGATTGTAGGGTGTTTGACCCCGGGTGCAAATCTCAGTAATAGCCTGCAGCTACTGTATTGTTGCTCTGTTTCTCCCCACAGCTCAAGGGTGTGTTAAGTGTTATTTTCTGTCTCTTCCCTGGGACCCCTACTGCCCCCTGCAAAATCCTTGCAGACGGGAATGTGATAATTCCTTTTGTGCCATTCCCGAGTGCGTTTGCAGAAAGTTCACCGATCTGTGACAGAATCATCTTCAATATACGAATACGGTACACCGGGAATGTCCGGGCCTCGCCATATTGTGTTTGCTAAAGTAAGCGATGCAACGTTAGGTCAGTGTGTTCCTTGTGAACCTCTCAAGCCAATCAACCATGTTTTTTTTTGTTAGTTTTTGTTAGTTTAGCCATTAACTGCTGTTAATGAAGTCGACATATAAACTGCTTTTTAAACCTTATTTTTGGGGCAAAGTCATCAAATGCTTTATTCAGATTTGATTGGTGATTGTTTACAACCACTTTATATGTCTGGTGTATGGTTGTATGTCATATTCCACTGTGATCTATAATAAATTAATATTTTCACATGTTCCTTTGTTACCTGTACATAACATATTGTTTTTTAGATTTTTCAATTAACCTATTACTTTGACTTGTTTAGAAACTAACTACCACCCTCCTGCATGCCCTCAATCTTTCTGTCCCGACTGTTGTAACTATAAATAGGGAGATTCTCTGACATGCTGCCATTAAAACTGTTAGCGTTGCTCCATGTGTACAGCATGTGCTTTTGACTTGCCAGAATTAAATTCACAAAGGCTATTTCTGAAGTCTCACTTTACGCAGAAATATCTTTCACTGAAAGAGGAGTTTACAAAATGGCTGCTAAGTGGCGATACTTTCCTATTGGGGTTGCAGAAAACAAACAAGAAAATAAATACTAGCCACTTTCCCTTGTCGGTGACAAGGTCTCAAGAAAGACAAGGTGACAATGTTTGACAATGGTCGGTCTCCTCTCTATAACGTCTCTGCTTTCTTCACACCAGCAGGATCCCTGGGCCACCTTGATACAGTGAAGGCGGTCTCAAACCCAGAGTGGAGCGACAGCTGTTGACCCTAGATACCGCAAGAAGGTGTCCCGTGCACGACAAAACACCCACACACGCTCTAGTGATGTTGGTGCAAACTGTTTACGGGCGTTTACCTTAATAGGTGAGTAGGGGTGGCCTACTGGTGAAGTTGTGCGCATAGATTGTAGAAATAAATTAACAAACCCTCCGTGACGTCACCCATAGGTTTTCTCAAAAACAGGGTTGAAGACTGAGCTGATATATATTGGAAGAAAGTCTGGTTGCTTCCTCATAAATATTTAATTGTGAATCAGGTTAAGGAGGTGTCTTTCAAGATTATTCATAAATATTACCCTGCCAATCACTATGTGCAGAATTTTAAAAGAAACATAAATTTAAATTGCTCTTTTTGTAATGAATACCCTGAAACTGTTTTACATCTATTTTGGTATTGTCCTCATACAAAGGTGTTT
>JAODTR010005073.1:0-11626 GCA_025399935.1 Amblyopsis rosae | reverse complement strand
ATCACCATCGGACTGAGCTTGTTGTCATTGCAGGCAATCTCAATGCTGTGCAGTACAGGGAAGACATCCTCCTCCCTAATGTGGTACCCTTTCTGCATGCTCATGCTGACAAAAACCAATTTCCGCCGCTTGTACCCGTGATCTTGTTCTTTCGAAGTTCTCTCGACGTTCTATGACCCACTCTTCATGACCATAGGTGAGGGAAGGAACAAAAATTGCCCGGTAGATCTTTTCGTCACAACGGTGCGATAAAGCGATTGCAATCAGTTTGACCTTTCCTTGTGAACTTCAGTTAACAAAACATTATAATCAATTTAAAAATGTTTTCATTTACTGATTTGTATCACGTTATAATAGCTAACAGTTTTCATGCCCTGATGCAAGATTGCATCCACGTTTCAAGATGGAGACCAGCTTTGTATGAGAAGGTGGTTTGCAGAATTCTCTCAGCTGCACTTGACAATTCAACCTGGGAAAACAATGAGTCAAAATAATGTTAGGCCACTGTTTTTAACTGTTTATCACATTCAGTTCATGCAAAAATTGTTATCAAATGAAATCTTGCATATAACAAAATTGTCATGAAAACAAATACTTTAGGAGGACTACCCATAGGAAAGCAATGTACTGTACTTGGTTGAGCTGTCAAGCACTGATGAGGGAAGGGTGTGTTTTCTATCATATCACTATCATAACGGAAAGTAACGTGTTAACTCTAGGGTAGTTCTATTAGTGTTAGCTGTTGGCTAATGGTAGCTAACCATACTGTGTTAACATATCACTATCAAATATGTTGTTTTACCTTGAAAAATGGGCCATCATCCTCCAGATTTTCGCAATGTTTTCTCAGTTGCTTATCAGTTGTAAACTGTAAAATTAAAGATTTGTCATATTTCCTGATGCGTTTATATTATTTTCACCAATAAACTTTAAATTTTTACATTGCTAGAATAAACCCTTTTAACACTTCCATGTTTGTCACATTGGAAATTGTCATAGCAGAGGCAGAAACTTGCTTTCCACCATTTTTATAACAATCGCGATCTCAGAAAGTTATGGATTGTCCAGATTAGACAGGATGTCCTAAATTTCAGGTCCTACATTTCAAATGAATAGGCTACAGGCAGCATGTTTGTCTGTGAACAACATTTAAGTCTCAATAGGCTCCCAAAAATCACTGGCAAATAACATTTTCAAGCAACACAACTGCAACGGCAGTCTTAAGATAATTGATAATCACATCAGTTATTAAAAAGGTAGGTTATATTTGTATTTTGAACTAGGCTACATAGTAGAACCTCAAGTTTATTAGGCTCCTCTTTTCCTCATTTACTTACTAGCAATAGCACATACTGTTAGCCATTACTACCTGCTGGTGTGTACTATGTTGGACACTTAAAAAAGTGAATGTTATTGTAATTGGCACTCAATAGGCATAAACAATGATGGATAAAACATTGCACTGTGTATTATAGCCTATGTCATGTAGTATCACAATGTAACATAGTTGCTTTAGCAACATTGCGTTGTTGCATAGTTTTACCTTATACCTTATATTCTTGGCTTTATCCAGCTTTGTCCTCAGTCAACGAAAAATTGTCAAATGTGATAGTTATCTGGGGTGGAAAACTGCAAAACAATTCTTAAATATTCAGAAAAAATTATTAAATCACCAGACTTAAAATATATTACATATTTCCGGATGCTGTTTAACCCTGATATGACCATTTCAGGTGCGACGAATGCGGCGTTAAGGATATATTATTACAGCTTTTCCACCCTGGGTGTGATGTCAGAGGAAGATGGCTGCTGTGTGAATAAGGTTCATAAAGTAGTATTTAATATTACTTTATGAATATTTTAAATAATATAATAGTTAGCAACAGTAACTAAGGGGGACATGGTTTTCAATATAATTACTATGCATACATTTCTTTGATTGAACTGTTATAAACTGATAACACTAATGAGCGGAGAAGTTCAAGACCTCTGCTGATGGCAGCTGGTGAGGCAGGGTATTACAATGCTTACCATCCTCTGGTCTCTAACACTGGTGGCTGTGCAAACTATAGCATTCCACTACCTCACCCCCACCCATTTACTTATATGTAGGTGGCTTTACAAAGTAGGAACTCTTTGTGAACGTCTAGTGGTCTTCCACTTTCTTCCTCCATCCCATCCCTCACCATTTTTATGGCCTCTGGGTACAGCGGTTCTATGAGGACCCCTCTACTTGTAGCAACACTCTCCACCAGCTCATTGAGTGCTGCACGTTTGATCTCCTTCCCCTTCAGGTCAGCCACACAGTCAAGGAAGTCAAACTGCACGCAGCACTGCTGCAGCTTCTTACAGAACAGGTTGTGTAGCTCCGCCACAGGGGCATCTGAGAGGTGGTGGGGGAAGAAAGAACAGTTAGCATTAGAGCAATTATCAGTGACCAGCAATAAAAGATGTAATTTCAATGTATTAAATATCAAAGCAATAAAATCTTTCCTTCCAATGCCATATGGTGCTCCCCTCAGAAGTTCCAGCCCCCACATTGGAAATGCTTTGCCAAAACTGGTGTCACAGATAGCACTTGCTACCTTTTAATATACATAGGACTAGGTAGGATTGGACCTTATTTATGTGTCCCACAATCTCTTTTTATGTTCCACATTCTCATGTTATTAATTGCCCAGCCAATGCACCTTTACACCTACTCCATATATATGCTGATTTAGGCGTGCAAAGACGAGCGTTGCTGACAGCTTGGCTGCATCGAAATTTTTAATTACGAGCTATTGAGAATGCATAGTTTATTGTACGCATACTGTATCGTGGCTTTTTTCACTTGACAAAACGAGAAACGTGAATACTTTGCAATCCCATAAGGATGTCACAATTTATTGCACCCGAAAAATAAGCTTCATAAGGCTAAACTAGCAAGGACAACATTAAAGTGAAAATAAACATACAGTATGCTTCTTAAGTTGAGCACAAATAACAATGAAAACAAGGTGCATTCTGGGGAAGTGGTTGGCAGCATTTAATCGTTTTAACAGATTAGGTGTAACAGGTCTGTGTACCTTTCGTTATCCATCTTGAAATTGGATATCTAAAAACAAAACACTGGACCTTAAAATAAAAGGAGATCAACAGCTTGATTTGTTTAAATATTTGACTATTGTAGAAAATTGTGCTAGACATTTTAGATATTCTATTTTGGCTATATATTAGATCTTATAATGGCTGTGTTTCAGAGAATGCTATGTGATTGCTTAAAAGTAAACAGACAGGAAGAGAACACCAAGTACTATCTCTCAGGGCCAATGTGTGGCACGTTTGGACTCAGTGACGGCAGCGCTGCCTGACAACCCCTTAATTACCAGGCAGGCATGAGAGGTCATCAGCACCCAGGGACGAAAAGATGATGTTAAACGGTAGATATCCGTACAGAGGCTTAGTTGGGTGTCACACTATCATAGGGTTTAGACTGTCTGGTGCATAACAAAGTGCCAGAGAAGCAAATAGACAGGACTCCGCACTCTGACTTACAAGCCACCAGTAAACAAAAGAGAGGCAGGGTGTTGAGGCAGGAAGGGTGTGTTCACAGATAGAAGCCCAGAAGGAGGAGAGAAAAGGCGTGGGCTTCAAGGATTGGGAGAGAGGTCTAATGACACTCAATCAAGATCAGATTTGGAGAAACTGTTTAATATATTATTAATGGACCGATGGAAAGGCAGGCAGACTTTGTGAACTGCTGATATTTGCATGTTGTCAGTAGGGAAAGGAGTGGTCCATAGCCCTATGAATTGTAATTTTGATCTATCATTATTATATTAAAGCTGATTTTGTTAAACTTGGACACATTGTTTCCTTCTATTTCAACTCCACAAACCAACACGCTGGAACTGGGTGAGGAGACACCACCCGAATTCCAACACTATCAAAGTTGTAGGCTACAGTGTGTTGCATCTAAAGGTTTATGCAACTGCCTATTTTTGAATGCGGACAGGAGGCTTTTCAGATGGGTAGTCCACACAGAGCCCAAAAGCCCTCACGCAAGATATTTCTACTTTTGAGACCGCCCACTCTGAATTTCCACTCTGATAAACTACTGTATTAATTAGATGCCTCAATATGTGCGTGCACACATATTCAAGCAAACAGCAGTTTATACGGTCTCTCCTTGATCAGCGGCATGCTTAATGTTGCTTAAGCTACTACATGGCAATTAAATATGCATAATTACGCTTCATGCATTGCTGTAAACTGTACATTTGCCATTAATAAACCAAAAAATTATGAAAGCACAATATACCAATATTGTAGAAACGGATCTAGAGTTTTGGCCTATTCTGCTGAGTTTATTTTGATGGACTGTAACAGTCCGTCCCTGTCATGTGCATGTAGTAGGGTTGAGTATGCATTCGATTGAAATATTTGGATGAGTATTCGTTTTTTCACATTATGCATGCATGTTTTCCTATTAATCCCTATTGTCCACATATAAACCCACATGTTGAAATTTAATTGCCTGCTCTACACTGTGTTATCAACACAATTGATTGCAATTGGCTCATTTGTAAGAAGAGAGCGAGGATATTCATTCAACACACTTTATTTCGAGGGCACTCTTGAAAAAGAGATTTATATCTCAATGTCTTCTCCTGGGAAAATAAAGGTTTAATTAAAAAATAAAGAAAACACTCTTATTGGTTAATACAAGAGGTATATGTTATTGGACATCTCTGACTGGGTCAATTGACGTGTCAGTCAAAGTGGCCATTTTGTGTGTGTGACAGAGATCGTCTGTCCCCCTCGGGAAATCGAACCCCGATCTCCCACACAGAGAGCGGACGTTCTGCAAGGCAGGCTAAAAACCCATGGGCTCTAGCCTGCATATGAGGTGTCGGAGAGAGAGGATTAACTTTACTGCACAGCTACCTGCTGGCCACCGTTACAAGTGCATGGCTATGTTTACATGTGTGCTCACTGAAGCTATGAATCGAAGATGACTTCTGTTATACTTAATTATAATTGAGTGTTTTTAATGGTGTTTTTGAGACGATTACTTGTTTGGAAGTATTCGAAACCTGTAAAATGGTATTCGAGACAGCCCTAGCATGTAGGTTATTGAAGAACTTCCCCGACTTAAACATAAATATTGTGGTAGTGACTTATTTGTGCCAAAGCAATATGAGACAGAGTGTGTCATGCTGATTTATGATTTAAATGGTGATTGATGATTTAAATGGTTAAATGTGTTTTTAAATTTATGTTTCTTTTTAAAGATAAAGGTGCTTTTATTGTCACATACACATAGCGAAATTCATCCTCTGCATTTAACCCATCCCTCAAGGGATGTTTTATAAATATATTCAAGTAAGACAACATAGGACTGAAAAACTAAATTACATCTAATAATTTGGTAACTAGACAGGTGTAAATGCAATATTGATAATGGTCTTATTCTCTTATGTCTGAGATCCATAAATGATCTAGACTGATAAATGTAATTCCAAAGTAGTCTGTTGAAATGTTTTTAAATTACATCAAGAGGGGTGTCAGTCACAATTATTTCACACTTTATTTTTGTTTTAAAACACGAGTGTACTACATTTTAGTTTAGATTCAGAACAATGGTATGAGGTACAGTATGATAATTATTTTTCAATAATAGAGAAGGCTATATAGGATTAAGCTAAAACGGTGCGCTCAACTGTCTACCCACCACTGATGTATCTACTATCTACCATTGTATCATTATGTACCTGCCATCACTCTACAAGTCTGACAACAGTGATGGCAGATGCTTCACATCTGTATTTAGCATCATCTGGAGCTTAAGAAATCCAACCAAGTCTATCCCACGGTTCCAGAACTGGATTGGTTGAGTGGACAATTAATGGCCAGTCCTACAGGTGCACACAGCCCAGTTTCATTCATCCATTCATCTTCATCCGCTTATCCAGAGTCGGGTCGCGGGGGCTGCAGCTCCAGCAGGGGACCCCAAACCTCCCTTTCCCGAGCCACATTGGAAAGCTCTAACTGGGGGATCCCGAGGCGTTCCCAGGCCAGTGTGGATATATAATCTCTCCACCTAGTCCTCAGTCTTCCCCGAGGCCTCTTCCCAGCTGGATGTGCCTGGAACACCTCCCAAGGACAGCGCCCAAGGGGCATCCTTACCAGATGCCCATGCCACCTCAACTGGCTCCTTTCGACGCAAAGTAGTACTCCGAGTTCCTCACGGATAGATGAGCTTCTCACCCTATCTCTAAGGGAGAAACCAGCCACCCTCCTGAGAGAAAAAAAAATGTGTCCGTGATCTTGTTCTTTCAGTAATGACCCACCCTTCAAGACCATAGGTGAGGGTAGGGACAAAAATTGCCCGGTAGGTTGAGAGCTTTGCTTTCTGGCCCAGCTCTCTTTTCGTCACCACGGTGCGGTAAAGCGATTTCAATACCGCTCCCGCTGCTCCGATTCTCCGGTCAATCTCTCGCTCCATAGTCCCCTCACCCGCAAACAAGACCCCGAGGTACTTAAACTCCTTCACTTAGGGTAAGGACTCATTCCCCACCTGGAGTAGGCACTCCATCGGTTTCTCCATGGCCTCAGATTTAGCGGTGCTAATCCTCATCCCAGCCGCTTCACACTCAGGACCACATCATCTGCAAAAAGCAGCGATGAAATCCTTTGGCTACCGAACCGCAATGTATAATAAAGTGTTTTCTTATGAAACATCCTTATTTTAGGTGTATATTCAGTTGTTTTTCCCAACAAATGCCTTCGGTTTACATGATTAGTGATAAGGATCCTTGGAAATTTGAATTTCCGATGACAAATTTAATTGTTACAGTTTCCCGATAGAAAAAGAGGTGTTAAATTAGCAATCTATTAAATAAAACATTACTTTTCATCTCGCCCGCATTTTACATTTTCTATTAGGTCTTTCATAGGGCAGCTTGGGGGCCCCAGGCAAAGTCCGTCTATGCACATTCGTAATTTTAGACAAATGTTATTCCTGCTCAAGGACACCTACATAGCATTTCAGCACCCATATAATAAAAACTATTTTCTGAAATAGGTTTAAGCTTTCCAAACATTAGATTTGTAAACTTGCTTGTCTGTTAGACATGGGACTGACATACAGGTATACACCGCGTTCCAAATTATTATGCAAATTATATTTTACACAGATTTTCCTAAATAGTCAAACATTATACTGTCGGTCATCTGCTTCAAATCATCAACCATAAGTCGAATTTCATTGAACAAACCACTTAATAATATTCTGAAATAATAATAAGCAGCACATTATTCCATGGCCTAACTCAGGAACGGGAAGATTTGTTGCAAGACGTTCCTGATAGGCTTAATTTACAAGGCGTCGCTGACGTAGGTCTAATCAAAAACAATTCCTATGGTAATAGTGCCTAAATCTACGTATAGACCCTACCACACTAGAAGCAGTATCCACTAAAACAGGAAGCTATTGATGGGATATTAGAAACAATTGATCAATTGGTTAAGGGGGTGTAATTGTTCCAGGAGATGATGCATTCTGTGATACTCCTATGAGACACATGATGCAATTTTTGGGTATGGTAAATTACTATGGTAAAGTTACTGACTAGATTAATTTACGACGTGCCAATGGCACCAGTAAATAAATGATAGTGAACAAAGGAAGCCAAAGAGCAATTTATAACGTCTTAAAAGGAACTGTGTTCATCCTGTTGCCAAATTATGAAAAAAGGGGGAAGGAAAATGATTTAATTAATAAATAAATTAAATTAAATGTAAAAAAAAAAAATCACACATAATGTACTTCATGTAATTGCAGCTCAATTGAGAAAGAGGGTAATTTGAAAATCTTCAGACGCAGTTAATCTCCCCACATACAGAGCTGTGTGTGTATGTGTGGCACAGGTCGGTGAGCAATGCTAGGGCAGACATGACAGCTTTGTTCCTTCTTAAAGCAAGAAGAAAAAAAAAACAGAAAAGCCATTGGCAGGCTGAAGGAACAGTACAAAACTTAACCAGGTAAATACAACACTTAGCCAGGAATATAAACTGACACATAAGCCGTGTGTGTCAAAAGGGGGATGTATGAAATAAGGTATTTACCTCATATGGGTTAATAAAATAACTTACTTAGATTAACAAGAAATGTATGCCTGTATTTAACACAGTTTAGAAAAAGAAGAGAAGAAAAACAAGTCATATTATTGCTTTAGTTGCAGAGAACAGAATGTCTACTGCTACAAGTTGAAAATCTAATGCCATTGAAACTAATCTATCTGTATATAAACAACAAGTTCAATTATCTAAAAGCTATTCTCAGAGTTGGGAGACTCCTTGGTTGAGGCTGGAGCCAAAGGAATGACAGGGGGATGGAGCATGCACGTATTTCTGGGCTCAAGGGGGAAAACAATGGGAGCAGTGACCGCACCAAGCGAGGTCACAACTTTTGCTACAAAAGAGGAATTTGACACAGAAGGAGAGGAATTAAGAGAGATTTGTCAAGCATACTACAACATAGGCAAAGCCTGGGTATAAAATCAAAGGGGGGGACGAGCCACATTTTTGCAAGCACAATATCTGGTGTGGAAGCATCGGGGTTCAAAGGGGTTTGACGCAGGTTAGAGGTCATTCATCTCAAGCCCGCAGAAGAAACCAACTGATCACCAGAGATTTAGGTGTGAGCAGAATGGGGCTCTTTTAAGACTCTTAGTGCTAGGATTGATTAAAGCATAGATGCAGAAATCTATTGCAAATCTGTAGCACACACATCTTATCAGCATAAGAAATGTCACTAATTCAGATGCAGGACAATATTGGTGCGCTAGAGAAAAATAAGCCAGCAATCTCTATAAAGAGTACATGTACAGAAGCTAACACCTAATAATACCTTGCCACAAACTGAATTAGAGGAAGCCCATTGATTTAGATTCACTTTTAGACACCACACCCAGGCAAGGCAGGAATAGGAATGTTAGGACTGCATTACAATTATGTGGTGATAACATTGCTTTTGCTCTATCCCGTTTCCAGACTACACCTATAACGTCAGCCCACTTAGAAGAGGGACTGAGGAATGGTGAGGTGTGTTTCAAAAGCTATGATGCAGCTACTCCACTTGGGCAGTCTAATGAAAAAAAATTGAATGGAAAGTAAAATAATTTCACTTGTATTGATCTGCTCCCTGCCAATGGGAGATAGGTGTCCTTATTAATGTATAATATGTTAAAGCCTTCCTGCTCATCTAAATTAGCTAATGGCATTGTGTGGAAGTACACCTGTCCCTTTCAGACTGACCAGTTGGAGAGGCCATACAGGAGTGATACGGACCTGTGGCCTACAGCATATCATGTCTTGCCCAAATGGGTGGAATGGTCGCTGACACAACAGTCAGCACAGGTACCAAGTGTATCCCATTGGTGCTGAAGGCAGCCCAGGTGCCAATACGGATAGTCAGTACTGATTGGAGCAGGAACTACATTGGCCCTAAATAAAATTAATAGATTGGCTTGGCAGATTCTCACATTGGCAAATGAGACTGAAAATGCAATAAATATTGACAATGAGCAGAAGGTAATATGATCAGCTGTAATACAGCATTGTTTAGTGCTTGACATCTTGACTACCGGAAGAGGAGAGTTCTTCAAAATGCTGGTAAACAACATATTGTTTTCATCTGCCTGACAATCATAGAAATATTACTGGTATTATTTCTCACATGCAACATGCTAATTGAGCCGGCTAGCGCCAATAGCCCATGGGAGTGGCTTATCTCAGTGGGGTATAAATATTTTGTAGCTTATGAGCAGAAAGACTAGTCTGTGAGAGTTGTGGCTTTAGGACTTTTCTGTACAGGCTGGTTGTGTCTTTCGCCCTCCCTCTTATTCTCCATCTCGCAGTGTGCGGCTGCGGACCGCACAGCCCAAACTTTGGAACAGATGAGAAACACTGACGTGTCATAATTCAGCGCCAGTCCCTGTGCGAGCGTGCCATCGCTGCCGCAGAAGGGAACAAGGCAGACAACTGCCCTCCCCCTACCAGCTTTCATCGGTCAGAGAATAGAATGGACCCACAGGCTCCGTCTTGTATCTTTGATCTACTATTAAAGATGCTTTGTTATAACTTGGACATAGTTTCCTTCTAATTAAACTCCATAAAGCAACATGCAGGAACTGGTGTTAGGAAAACCTCCCAGATTCCAACACTGCTCAAAGTGCTTTCAGAGTACTGCAAAGTACTGCAAGTAAGCAGCACTGATTCGTAGTTCACCGCTGATGAGACATTGGTCCTAGAGAGTAGTGAGACACATCATAGGCACTGGTAGGGAATTATCTTAACAGTCTACTATATCCCATTGGTGCTTTTTGGCCATGCTAGTTTCTGATTGGCCAAGAGCTTAAACAGCTTTAACTCACCAACCGTTGGTCGTAGGAAGCAGTTAGGCACATAATTGGACTCCGTAGAAAGTCCTTTATCATTGTTTGGTGCTTTTTAGCCTTGCTAGTTTATAATAGACTGAGAGCGTAAAACGCTATAACTCAAATGTTGGTCATAGGAAGTAGTTAGGCACATGATTGGACTCCGTAGAGAGTCCTCTGTTATTGTTTAGTGCTTTTTAGCCATGCTCATTTCTGGTTGGCCCAGAGCTTAAACAGCTATATCTCTCTAACTGTTGGTCATACAGAGTAGTATGACAGATATTCAGACTTAGTAGAAAGTACTCTATAATTGATTGGGACTTTTAGCAATACTTGTTTCTGATCGGTTCAGAGCTAAAACGGCTGTAACTCGCTAACCATTTGTCATTGAGAATACGTCGACATGTCTTTGGACTCGGTAAAGAGTACTCTTACAGATTTGTGATATAGCAATCAAAATATTTATTCTAATCAATTTCACTGTTTCTTACCTGGTTTCCACAGGTTCTGCATTGGCCCAGCCAATACATATAGGCTCAGTTTTTCATATTTTATGGAGAGGGGGTGAGCAGGACTAATCTGTTAGATTTATGTACTGTCAGACCTCAACACCAAATGTCCTTGCAAAGACAATGATGTAAAACATGTCTATGTGGAAAAAACATCTTTGACCTTTTGCGCCTTACCTCTGGTCTTTCTTTCTTTCTCCTCCTAGGTCCTCCAATCAGACTGTGCAGTCTGCTTGACCCCTATAAACACTGCTTGCAGCTTTAATTAGGGCCCGAGCACACACTGTGTGAGGACCCTATTGGATCCCTCCCGATTATTATTAGGGCCTGAGCACACACTGTGTGAGGACCCTATTAGATCCCTCCCGATTATTATTATTATTCTCCTCCGGCTTACATTTTTATTAGGGGGCCTAGACATGCACGAAAACTCACGAAACTTGGCGCACACGTCTTCCCCGGGAAATCGCCGATTTTAGGTGTCTCGCGAATGGGCGTGGTAAAATGGCTCACTAGCGCCTCCTACAGATCAGCCCCCCCGAAAATGTTCTTCTAGATGTACAAAAAAATACTCTTGGAGCAATTCCCTACATCCAACAGGAAGTCGGCCATTTTTAATTTAATGGTCATTTTTGGCGATTTGCACGCATCGTACTTTAACGAACTCCTCCTAGGGAATTAATGCGATCACCT
>JAODTR010005072.1:2500-11628 GCA_025399935.1 Amblyopsis rosae | reverse complement strand
CCCCCCTTCCCGTCATCTCTCAACACGTGGCTGACCGTCACTCCATCATCACTCTCTCTTTCTCTCTCTCTCTCTCTCTCTCTCTCTCTCTCTCTCTCTCTCTGCCAAGATTGATCTCTCTCGGCCACGGGGAATTGGCTGGCCTGTTTAAAGATTCACGAGGTGAAGAGGGCCATCTTTACTCATGATCCCTCCTCTCCTCCACTACCTCTCCTCTTCCTCCCCATCTCTCCTCCTCTTCCTCCCCCCTCCTGCGGCTGAGACTAAAGCGATCGTGGCCCTGACACAGAGGCGAGACACATTGACAGCCGTGTTGTGCTGGCTTCAGGAGCACTTGCAGCAGCAGTAGGTCGGGTTAACGTCAGGACAGCTCTGCACTACACACGAGGCGGAACACAATTCGATACTGGTGATTGCATTCATTTTGCACTCCTCTGTCATTCAAAACTAAATGTGTGGTAGTATGGAGTAGGTATTTTACTGCCTAATGCAGTAATGGACACTTACGGTGGCTTGGAACATGAAAGGAATTGTGCAAAAGGTTCAGATTGTGATGTACGGCACGGCACATGAACCCCAGATAGCCCTCTTGAGGGTTGCAGCACGCTAGAGTCACTAGCCAAGCTACATCTCTTATATTCAAGTCTGGCCACTTGGCAGCCATCTTGGTAGCGCCTCCGGGCGGTGTTTAGAAAGACCCTATATAAATGAATGAGAAGAGAGCCATAACTGCACTTTCAATGGTTTCTCCAACCGCCATATTTGTCATTCCCAGACTTCTCCCACTGTTCTATTGAGGATTCTCTAAGTGGTCTGTCTCTTCTATAATGTCTGTCTAAGAGCTTTAGGGTTTCAGTGGTTGGCCAACAGCTGACAAGGGTAGCTCCCATTTACTGCATGGTGGCCTTGGCTGCTTGTAGGCAGTATGACTCTTCCAAGACCTATAAGCAGATCGATACCCAATGATAGGTTGGTCAGACGCTGACAGCCCACAGTTCCTCACTTACAGGATGCCAATATCCTCTTAATTTGGTCTGAGATAACTGTGGTGTGGTGGCTGGAAGTCAAAGTTGTCTCAGTTCAAACGCATCCTCAAATATCAGATCATAAACAAAAAGCAAAACTGCAAACAATAGCCCAGGTTTTTATTTGCTTCAATTATTATACTCAAGACTGGGACAGGCATTTAATTACTTTCACACATATCCCTTGCTAAGAAAATATAGGAAATATTATCAAATTAATTATTTAAACCAGTATGAATATTAATTGTAAAATTGAATTGAAAAAATACAGAATAGGTTGTTTTAAATCCTTGTTTACTCCAGAGAGAGTTTGTATAGTTCACTCTCATTAATTGTTAAATATTGGTGCAGATGATTACTCAATGTGTTCGGCATAGCCTACAGTAAAGTAAAATAGGGTGAAAAGTTAAACTAGCATTAACAGGCATTTTTTGTAGACAGGAAATAGAAAAAGTATAACCTACCCAACAACATGCTGCAGGAAAAGGAGAACATTTAATTGTGGGCTGTCTTCATTTGACTAACGATAAAAGACAGTGATTCAAATATTACTAAAGAAAGGAAAATAAATAATGGGAGAATGGACAAGCAGGCTATTTTGACTTTATGGCATCTTAATATTTCAAAGGGACTTACCTTTTTACTTAGCAGTAGTACTTTGGAGCATAGTTTTAGAAAAAAATGAACACAATGAACATATCTAACATGTGTATCACTTCTGATCCGAACCGTGGCGATCTCTGGTATTTAATGTGATTATTATTCATCCCGGGGCACCAATCGAGAGCACGTGTTCAGTGCAGAGAAGGAAACATTGTACTAAGTTCCGATTCGCCTCACATAGCAGTAGAGCTTCGTTGAACTTTAAGCTTTTCTACCACCATCTCTCGCCGCTATTCTCCCCACTAGCAGTCTCTTTAGTGCCATCTGCGCCATGCTTCACACATTATATTGACAAAGCAAAATATGCGCAATCTAAGCAGCTTAGAGCTAGATCAAGCAGGTGACCCAGTGTGCAGAGGTTTGATAGGCTGCATCCAAAGAACTTATGGTATATAAAAACTAAAAAAATAAACAGATTCAGCTTCAAATTGAGACCAGCTTTTATTTGTCAAAACACATAGCCTCCCCTGGCCAGCAAAAATGGACCGGCGTCTATTTGGGACCTGGGTTTTATTTATTAAAAGTTTTACGGTAGGCTGCAAGTCACATTTCACGTCACAGTTTACATAAGGTACAGTATGCTCCGGATGTGTTTTAGCCAGTTAACTGAGGTAGGAAAAACCTGTCCTTCTCATTAGGGCTGAGGGACATTCAGCGTGCAGGCAGGAGACACTCATACAGCGTTTTCTCCATTTTGTTTGATCAAGAGCGAGCAAGGGAGACAGACAGACAGATAGACAGACAGATGGGAAGGAAGGGAAGGTTTTAAACGAAAACAAAACTTGCAGGAGAAAATGACGAACGAAGCTAAGCTGATTTGAGAGAAAATAAATAAAGCAGGACTGAAGTAGCAAAAAAGGATTAAATGAGGAGCGCTCCTTTTACCTTCCCTCTCTGCCCGGAATATGAACGTCCGGAGGGGGGTGACCACCTCAAACTTGCTGTCGCCGATCCCTCGCACCTGTCTGACTGCGCTGGTGAGGACCAATCCTTTAGAGTACATCTCCTAGACACACACACACACACACACACAGGTGCAGATACACAGGCATCTGTTTCAGACATCTAGCAAGCTAGATCTGGTGTTACAGTAACACATGGAAGTACCTTTGAAATGCCCCGCGAGTTAAAGGGTCAGTACCTGAACTAGACGACGGCAATGAGACACAACACTGTGAATTAATTAATATTAATTGTGAAGGATATGGAGAAAAAGACTATTGGACATTGTGGCTGTAAATGACACAATTATCTGTTCAGTTGACAAATTAGGTTTTTAAAGAATTGTATGTATAACTGCTGTATATGTTTTATAACTTGTATGTTTAAAGCTACATCTTGGCCAGGTCTCTCCTGGAAAAAGAGATTTTAATCTCAGTGAGATTGCCTGGTTAAATAAATGAAAATAAAAAACACATAGAACGTGTAAAACAAGATGCAAAAGCAATGAACCAACTTCTAACGAGCGCAAACGCACCGACACGCGAGAGGGCGGGAGGAGCTAAAGCGTGCGTGTGTATTTATAAAGACGCTCTGTCGTGCGGGCATCCGGGGGATTCGACCCGAGACGCAGGAAGAGCTGCTTGCCTAAGGTGGGATTTAGCACCTTTCCCCACCCGTCCACAGCAGAACTAGATAAAGGCGTAAAAATAAGTAGCGTTGGGCACCATGGGAGCAGTGACAGGGCTGGGTCACCGCCTGGGTCTATCTAGCCAAGGGAGGTACGGGACAGACAGTGCCCTGATACTTACACACGTGTTGTATTGTATTAATAGGCGCATAAACGATGGCTCTCCCGCACACACACATACACGCACACACACACACAAACACAACTGGCATGTCATACCCTTTTGTTAACCGACAGGAAGGTCGATATTTCGATAGCGCTCATTTGCAGGTTGCCGATTCGGAGGAGTGGGCTGAAGCTCTCTACAGAGGTTAACTGGAATAGTCACCTACAGTAAGCCCCAGTGGTAGACAGATGTACTGCATGTGCACACAACAAATGCTGAACATTTGAGTTCTATGTGTGCTGTATGTAACGCCGCCCTTCGACGCAACCCTGGGCGTTACTCTCTACTCTCTACTGTATCAATGTTTAACCAAAAACCTAAATCTATCATTAATTAAACACATTTCTTTTACTTTTCCACCCAGAAATAATTTGAAAATGCATACAAATAAATGCACAGTGGAAACAAAACTCCGCTTTGTAGACACATTAGCAATATGTTTTGAGAAACGGTAAACAAATAGAACCTGATGGCTTTCAGTCGGCAAACCACATACATATTTTTCACAGGATTTAATATTTAGGTAAGGAAGATGTAAGGATTGGTTTGCCCCATCCAGGACAAAACCAAAGCTTAACCGACAGTGTGCAACAGCACAACAGCAAATTACCATCACCACCTTTAAGTTAAATACAAATGAAAATAGCAATCCAACCCCTGAAATAATAACACAAATCATATATGCTAATGCCCTCGCAGTAGAACAAGCTAGAGGATAGCGTAGCATGGCACTGCAGTAGCCGAGAAAATGTACATGCAGTATAAAGAGCTGTTGCATTATGTTGTATTATTAAGTTGCATTATTCATGTTAACAATGTCATTATCATTGCAAAGTACACCGATACACGGAGAGGAAAATAAATTAAATAAATAAATCAAAGTTAAAGTAATCGCTCTGCCCAACCGGCTCAACCTGAATTGTCATTCTCCACAGGCCAGGAGAGACACAATGGCTTATGGTGATTGTAATGCTTATTACGGCGCCCACTACTGGCTCTGGAAGGTGTGGGGTTTCTTTACCCCCCCCCCCCGCCTACATCACACACACACACACACACACACACACACACACACACACACACACACACACACTTAATTAAGCTTGTGACCTTGCCTTCCACTAAAATATTATTCCTGGTTTATATTGCACCAAAAATACCGGCCCAATAAGTCGGTTAGGAGGGATGGCAGGAGCGTGAAATTAAGAAGAAGAAAGAGCAATTAGTTTTGTGGCCAAGGACAGGCAGAAGCGTAAACAATAAATACAAACAGTTGTAGAAAAGGGAAAGGATATGTTTAAGAAGTGACACAGAGAGAGAGAGATGTTTAATGTTGGTATACTATTTATACAGTAAATCACATGATTGGAGCAGAATGTTCTAGAGAGAGAGGCAGAACGAGCGGGAGAAAGAGAGAGAGAGACACATCAGGCAGAGATGAAGACGCCTAAGAGGGTCAGCACAGGGTCCTTCCACTTATATTAAAAGCAACGTGTTAACAATGGCAAGGAGAAGCTCAACCTAATTACCGACCAACCACTGCATTGCTCTCTCTCTCTCTCTCTCTCTCTCTCTCTCTCTCTCTCTCTCTCTCTCTCTGTCTGTCTAGAATATTCCGCTCCAATCATATCAGTATACCAACATTCTCTCCCTCTCTCTCTCCCTCTCTAAGTTTAGATGTCATTTAAAGAAGGGTCAGAGGAAATTGAGTGAATGAGCTCGGTGGCTGTGCGCTGATAATTATGTCTAATGTGGGCTAGCTGTAATTATTGATGGTAAGTCTCCATATTTTTAGGAAAGGGGGCAGGGTCTCGGAGGAGACCATTGTTGTGTCTGTAAATACACCACAGCAGGGTCAGCCGGGCGCATGTTGATGACATGCATGGTGCGCGCACGCACGCACACACACACACACACACGCCATCACACACTGACATGCACACAAACACAAACACACACACACACACACTTTACGGACTAATCCCACATGGCTGAGAGAAGACCAGAGACTGACATACTATTCATCTGTCTGAAAATAAGCACTACTCCCCTCTCTCATCACCCCGCAGCCCCCCCACGGCTTTGTCAAGTGACCCCTCTGCACCTTTACCTTTTAATTTGCAGCCTTTGCTCATCACGCGGCGGGGCACTGGCGCTCTTCGTGTAAAAATGGCCGCCTCTTGTCCGTGACGGCGTGATTTACTTTTTCTTTTCTTTTCAAAAACAACCAGGGAAACTACAGGAAGCAATTAAGGCAAAGCAATGGAGCTAAAAGCCCACAATGATAGAGGTACCATGTATCGGGTGAGGGATGGGGGGAGAGAGGGAAGGAGGGAGAGAGAGGGACACACTCGTTGGGTTTGTTAAATGGAGGCACGGGGACACCTACTGGTTGCTGCATGGGACTGCGGTTAATCCAAATTAACCCAGCGTGAATTGAAATGGAAGTATTTGTGCCATTAATTTAACATAGGTAAAATAATTGTCTCACTGCCCTAGGGGTACCCAAGGGATGCACAGATTTCTGATTAATTATAATTGGGATTTATTCTGTTATTATTTCATTATTTATTAGTAAAACTGAAATGTTTCCTTGGGAAAATATAATGTTATCCGTAAATTTTGGGTAATCTCTTGTGGGTCTAAGATATCTTAAAGCACTGTTCTGCAATGTAGCATGTGTTAAAACGGAGCCACAGCGTATAGTGGCACTTTGTAATGATGGCTTTCGGTTGCAATTTTTAAAGTTTTAGCTAAAGAATGAGTTGGTGTGAAACAATATCCAAACCGTAAAAGAGTAATAATTCACATTCAGATAAAAATACTTCCAACATTGACTGTTAGAAGAAAAGAGAGCGAGAGAGAGAGGGAGAGAGAGAGAAAGACAGAGAAAGAGAGAGAGAGAGTAAATGCCTGTGATGCTTTTCTGTGGAATATAATATGTTAATAACATTTTAAAAGTTGTATGAGGAAACACTCAAGTCGAAACACGACTTCATAAATACTTAATTTAGTAACTCAAACTCCAACTGCAATAATCAAACTATCTCTCTCTCTCTCTCTCTCTCTCTCTCTCTCTCTCTCTCTCTCTCTCTCTCTCTCTGTCTAAAAAAACACAGAAGAGCCACAGGATTTTAGGTGTCAGCTCCAGGGTCTTGGGAAGAAGAAGCTGTGTGTGAGGGAAAGGGGGGAGGGAGGGGGAGGGAAGTGGGATGGGGGGAAGCTGAGACGGAGCTTTCCGGATTGACATGAAAGCGGCCCGGTGGCATCAGAAGACAGCCAGACAGACAGACAGCCAGACAAACAGGGTGAGAGTGGTGCAGGAGAGACTCATCCTCTCCCCCCTCCCCCCCAGATCCTCAACACCCCATCTCTCCTTTAGCCCCCCCACCTCTTATCCCCTTATCGGATCGGGCATTTTTTTCAACTGACACTTGCACGCACGCACACACACACACAAAGAGACTCTTAAGGACTTCATCTTGACCTGCAGTCTGTCAGTCACATAGTTCCACAATCCCCCCCCACCCCCACACACACACACACACACAAGGGAGGTTGGGGAGAGGAGGGGGGGGGGTGTACGGTGAGACGAACCGTCTCTCCACTCTCCCACGCCGCTCTCTCTCTGCCACCCCCACCCACCACAGATGACAGTCCCCCTGAGAAAGGCCTCATGCTGGGGCGCTGCTGAGGTGGGATTAGTCCCGCCAGAAACACGGGGCCGCGCTACGACTACTTCGGGAAGAGGGGGGGTGGCTAGCTAGTTTTGGTTAAGCTCATCCATAAAGCTTCCTTAGCTTCTGTACATTAGCTCTATGTATGTATGTCTCGTTTTTCACCTGAATTTGGTTTATTTATCCTCCATTCACGTTAATATTTGCATCTGACATGTCTGCAAAGTCTACCCATGCTTATTACACCAATATGCCCTCAATACTATACTAATCCAATACAATTGTATTGTA
Organism: Amblyopsis rosae; assembly: GCA_025399935.1. Lineage (NCBI taxonomy): Eukaryota > Metazoa > Chordata > Actinopteri > Percopsiformes > Amblyopsidae > Amblyopsis > Amblyopsis rosae. The sequence goes on along the minus strand of JAODTR010005072.1, from coordinate 4,176 downwards.
TAGTTTAGTATTTTATTTCAGGTAGCCTATATTCTCGTTTATTTTAGCGTAATCTAACATTTAACACAGTATCTTGTTTTGTTGATTTGTTTTCAAGGAAGTGAATCGCTGATGAAACTGCAGATCTAGACCCAGCCTACAAACAATGTATTACTTTTAAATTAAATGTCAGCGGCAAGACTTAACACTGCAATAGGGAAGCTCAGGGTTTAACAGAAAAAGTTCTATTCCGCTTTCAAGTGATATTGAACTTCAGTAAAACCCTCAACTTAACCCAACTCAATAAAAGTCCACGCTGATGCAACGTTCAGTTGGGTCGCCCTGCTGCAACAGTGACATACGTAGTGTCACACTCACACACGTGAGCTAGAGATACAGCACAAAGGAACTGGTTATCAGGAAACGCACCAACCGCCATCGCATTAGCAGAATGTATAAAACCTTCATATAAATTAAAGGTGGAAGTTAGCGATGCTAGAGAAGTAAACCTCTCCCTCCAGTGCTCATTTAGAAGTTCCACTAAACTAAAGTCCCCCCCCACACACACATACACACACACACACACACACACACACACACACACACAGCCAAGGCAGGGACAGTGCTGCGGTGATGTGTTGTCAACGGACGGTAGGTGGAACTGCACCCAAGCTCTGAGCCTGCATCCGCCCATTGAACAACCCCATTATCATTGACGTTAACAATTGAATTTCGATGACGCACGAGCGACCGAGAAGCACTGTTGGAAACCAGCCAGGTTTTAACAGATATGACGTGTAGAGACGTTTTCAGACCATAAACCTCCGTCATTTATTTACACCAGCATTTGTGTCTCATCACAGTGCAGGACTATTTTTTAGTTTACAGCTCAAACTACTTTTAGATTTAGGGTGCAGTTACTTAACTTAACATCTACGTTAAGTTGCTGGTTACAGCATCTTAACGTAGATGCATTGTGATCTGTGAATGCCTGCTGGCTGCACTGTCCATTCCATATCGCCATAGAGATAACCGCGGTGTTACTAACCCAACCTTACGGGACAGCAAGCAACCGGCGTTAACGTAATGTTAAAAAAATTTCATGAGGCTAGCCCAATGAATATGAGTCTCATCTAGGGCATGTGAGCTATCGAAGCGCAACTTCCCCGCAGCGTTGTATTAGCCGGTTGTAGCCTTTGGGAGTGTATGTATTTACAACACTTCGACGTTACGCTTTATCGCACTTTACTACGGTTTCGTCATATTCCGTTCTGTGTCTGCGCAACATGCAGCGCGCCATGGATGTGTTGGGAGTGCACACACTTCTCCAGTGAATATTTTGTGACATGTCTGCATTTCTTATGGGAAAGAAAACGGAATATGTTGTCATCTAATCTTTTGGGTTGTAAATCCAAAAACACAACACAACAAAACAACCCTTGTGCCATCACTCCTTTGTCTACTAAGCCAAAATGTGTATGTAGACTAAGCTTGACACACCATATGCTTTTGATCTTGCGTCATATTTTCAAGCTAACATTTTGAAAGCAAACCTCTGCCGGACAACTACACATGAACGCCTATAGTCAGAACGCAGGCACTAAACTGGTAGCCTATATGCCGTTTCGCAGTGTCTCACCACAGACTTAGCTCAGGTTGCATAGAAATAGTGCAATGCCCAAAAAAACACACTACTA
>JAODTR010005071.1:0-11628 GCA_025399935.1 Amblyopsis rosae | reverse complement strand
GGGCTATGTAAAGCCAGCTGTCTCTGCTCCAGAACATTCTGATGCTCAAGTGTTGCTGCTTCTTTGGCGAGTTTTGCGGGGGTGCGGTGTTCACGCTCTGACAAAGAAGACCCTTCCCATTGTATTGTGTGGGGCAGTGACATTCAGTACTGACAGCAGTCAGCGCTGTGATTGATTAGGCAATGGCTCACCTCTCTTTTGGAAGAGGCGATCTCCGAATAAACGGTGAAGAGAGGGGAGACGGTGTTTCTCAGGAGAGGTTGACAGTCCTCTCTAGCAAAACATAGGGCACCCTGCACTAATGCTCTAACTCCGCGTGTAGGCCTACCCACTCCCATGTGGGAGCAAAGCATTTGTGTGGGCTGCTGCCTGCAGGGAGCGGTGGTGACCCTGCAAAAGGCCTAATTTTAATGAAAGCACTAGGCTGTATATTGTGAGATTACACCCTGCCTGTGTGTAAGACACGCAATTCGCTCATATAGACCAGAGCAGAAGATAAAGACGCAGAGAAAATGCGCGCGTGCGGGGGAGGAGGGAGGGGGGAATTACAGCATGCCATAGCGCTATCGCCGCCCCGGCGGGCCTGGAAAAAAAAAACGCTGGGCAAAGAAGAACGACCTTTCACGATATTACACACCGGGAGCGTGCTGTAGCATTCGTATCTGTCCGGGGCGCCGCGCTCCGCTGAAATGGCTGTTTTCCCTCAATGTCAGCCGGTGAGTTTTGCGGAGAAGACCGCGAAAACTAAATATGCATCGACGCAGCTGTCTTGAACAATATAATAGCATGCAACGTGCATTGGCTTTGAGTCTCTTGCTCAACATTAACATGAAAAAAAGTACATTAGTCGATTTGAATTAGGCCTTTGCTGTTTTGGTATGAAACTAAGAGTGCATCACACACGTGTAGTGCTGAGTTGGTCACACTATATACTCCCCCTGCTCCTTACACCGTTCTCTACTCCCCCTCTTACACCCACGTGGACAGTTGTGTTTTAAACAACATTTCTAGTCTGGGTGAAACGAGGGCTACAACACAACAGTGTACCTTTAAGTGCATATAAAACATTTGCAGTTTGTGGTATCTGCAACAACTGGTGTCTTAGCATGACACTGACACCTACAAGGCTCTGAGCATTTAATAAGTGACATGAACACAACTCATCCGTCTATCATGAAAATTATACAAACAGCCTGTGGCGCTAATCAGTAAATACAATAAGAGTTTGTGGCTACACCTGGATCAGGCAGTGCCCCATCTCCACGGCTTTAGTCACGGTCCCGCTAATTCTCTGATGAATCGGGGCAATTGTATATTTTATGGCCGCTGCAACGAGCACCGTGCTCGGGAAGGACCGGCGCGGGGAACAAACCGCTCATAAACAAGCCTTCAGTGACAGATCAGCCAATTCGTGGAAATGTAGGAACGCCATTACCTCCGCTTGTAAAACCAGGCGTGACCTTTAAATATATGCAGAGCCAGAGATATGGGCTCTACCTCTGGAAGATTATTACAGATTCCTAAGCTTTTTCTAAAAGAGCTGCCTTATCTGCACCATGGAAAGTTTTGTACTTCACAAGGCATCTTCAACTGTCATTTATAAGTATAGGCTATGCGTCCCGCTAAGAAAAAGAGAAAATACATTTAGACATAGCCTTACCATGCAAGACATCTTAAGCAGTTTTTAGGTGTTTAAAACCTCATAACTGCTAAAAGTGTGTAGATAGGCCCATATTGATATCTGCTGATAATGCATGGGGTTCATATCTGGCTATCAGATATTTACACTTTAAATGAAATCTGTCTGATGTTTGTAAATAAATTGCCTATAGTTTAACAGTCCCATTTTATTTTCTGTGGCACAATTGTGCGCAAAGATGTCTTTAGCTTTGTGGGGAGGGGTAGAGTGTTGTGTTAGTCTTGGCACTATACAGGGGAGGTAGAAGGCAGCGCAAGCCTCTGTGCTTTGTAGGGTGGGGAGCAGAGAAGCGGGTTTTAAACCACACCAACAATGTGTTTGTAACAAGTGTGCCTTTAAATAAACACTTTAGCTGGTACTGGCCGGTCTGCTAAGAATGTCTCATTCAATAATAGCCACTTTACTGTGTTCTCTCCCCGGCCTCATCTTTAAGTACTGTAATTATTCTCCTGCCTGTTAGTGTACTGTGGAGAGGGACAGGTGACAAGGGGAGGGGGCGTAAAACAAGCTATCAGATAACAATTACCCCCCCAAAGAAGCTTGTTCATGACAAAGGTATGTCATATTACTTCACTCATCTCTATCTCTCTTGCTCTCTCTCTCGCTCTCTCCCAACCACATGACATCCACCCCTGACAGTAATGGAACATGCCAAACACCATCTTAGTTGGATTTGCACCAAATTAGGTAAATGTTTTATGTCTGGATGGTGGAGGTGAAAATGGCCGTAACCCTCCCCCCCAGGTACATACCAGCTAGTTTTGAGTGGTTTCGACCCGACATGGATCCCCATATCTGCAGCCAATCAGAGGGTTTATTTTTAGAGGTTGCGAACGCAGCTCGGTTTGGACAGCAGATGGTATTTGGGAGGGAGTGGGGTGCAATTTACAGTAAACAGATTCTTTATCCTTGGCAGGTCATGGAGAGAGCGACAACACCGTGGTGATTTAATAAGAGCACTCAGGAAAACGCTGGCAGGATGAGACTTAAGTGAGATAGAGGAACCTCGCTTCTGAAATGCAGACTTTGGCAAAAACCACCCCTGGAACTAACAAACTTTCTTTGGCAAATTGTGTATCTTTGGATGAAATATCAGGCCTCATGTATAACCTTGTTTGTGTTGGCACTTATATCTTGGGCAGGCCTTGAAACAAGCAAGGACCACTTTGTCTCTATTTCTCAATACCAACCAAATTGAAACTCGTTTTCTAGAGGAAGGCAATTTGCTATGAGACAGATGGTAGCCAGAGTTTTTCATCACGCTTACGTCAGAATCAGCACCTTTATGCATGCTATGCTAACAGCTAAGTGTCGGTCGAATGACGTCAAAGGCCCGGTTTGGACAGACACTGCTAGACAGTTCACATCAAAATGCTCTAATGGTTCGACGTGGACGTTTGCTGAGGGACAGAGAAGCTTGCATAGAGGATAAGAGGAAGATAGGTGACAGAAGTGATACATCTGTCCTTGGTGGAGAGAAAGATGGCGGTTTGGCTTGTACTGAGCTCAGCAGTGTCCTCTAAGTGGTACTTTATGTGACAGTGGAGAATAGACAACCCAACACAGCCTACTACACTGTTGCATACAATGGCGGCTCACACACTTCACCTAACATGTCAGTCAATGATATCGGGCATTTCCACGCAACAGATATGCATGCGCTTGGGTTTATTGTGCGGTTGTATTTGTATGCTATACACGCACGAAAAGTTCTTATTTTCCTCACAGAAACTGGCGACATGAAACCGTTCAACTGAGAATTGTGTCTTAACGGGTCTATGAGATCAGATTTCATTATCATTATTTTTCACTGGGAAACAATCAAGAGCGAAATACAAACGGCGAAATCTGCAGGAAACAATATCCGCAGCTACATATACTTCTCCATTATCTTAGGCACTTCCATGCAGACCCCCTTTAACTGGCCAGGGTAGTTTCTAGGTATGGACTGAGAAGACAATCCTGTGTTAAGGCTCCCTGGTGTGAAGTGTCTGTTTGAATTATACCTTCCATAAAGCTGTAATAGGGAGGACAATCAGCGCCTTGTATCTGTGCAGCCTTGCAGGGTATTTACCTTTTTATGTGGGCATAAATTTGACGCGTACCAAGGACAAGCCCCTTCCAGACATCTCCCCTTTCATCAAGTAGTACCGGCTCACGAGAGGCTAAACACGTGAAAAATATTGTCACATGTACGTTGCATGTAATTAATCCAATATGCTTCTCTTTCAGCCTACGGTCTATTACATAATATGAACTACTGCTCTTGTGCAGTACTTAAACTACATAAGAGCATTTAGAATCATACACCTCCTTCCCATAAGAGCTCTGATTGCTCCTTGTTGTGGCTGTCATCAGTCCGTCAACTGAAAAGAACAGGCTGAATTATGGGTTCTTGTTCTGGCGAGGGAAAGTTCAGCGCCCGGCTCCATCTGCAGCCAGGAGAGAACAGTCGGCCCTCCATTACAGCGCCCGTGGGCTCCCCCGATAGAGTCTAATTAAGTCTTCGTTAATGTGTCTGAGATGAAACGAACCAGCCTTTGTGTCAGGTACCTTCCTGGGACCGCTCCCTTCAAGGTGTCAAGAGGGAGGGTTTGTGGACCCACACAACAAACATTGGCGTACGCATGTAGGCACGCATTCACACACACTACACACACAGTGCACATAGCAGCGATGTAGGCGAAATACTTAGTCAAAACAGTGATCCGGAAAAAGGTCATGCAGACACCTTCACCGCCTCGTAGAGATGTTATCCTAAGAATTATTCACAGCAATTAAAACCAGGAAATTAGGGGGAAAAAAAGACTATTAAAATTGTCGCAGTAAATGGAGTTCAAGCTCAAGCAAACAGGAAGCAGTGAGAAGAGCAGTGAGGGAGTTTGTGTCATAAAAAAAAGATCTGTTTGATAAAGATCTGGCAGGGGTGATAAATCTGAAACCTTATCAGGAGCAGCACTTTCTGCTGGAAAACCTTGAAGGCAAGGGTTTGCTGAATAACACCAATGGTCTCCAGGAAAAGTTAAGAACTGCTTGGTAAAGTGCCAACCTCTATTCATACGCCACGCGTTTCAGGCAGAAGAATCACGCATGTCAATCATTACCATCTCATCTCTGTAGGTTTAAGAAGTAATATTAAAAAGCACCATTGCCGCCTTTGAAGCCGTTTGCTGAGCGAGCACGTTTCGCCTGCTCTGCTGTAGCATCTCTGCTCACGACGTCGGCGCTATAACCTGGACATGAACGCACACCAGAAAGACACCGGTGTTGTTCTTGGCTCTTAAGAGCTGATCGTTGAGCACCTCTCCATGTATTGTGCACGGGCGGGGTCATTAGGACCTGCTTAGTATGCCACGGCTGTAAACGGGAGATTGGCGGGACACTGGGTGGCAGAACGGGCTACTCCATCATTAATGCGCCTGTGGCTGTTATCACAGGCCTAATGACATCCTTTCAGATAGCGCGCTGGGAGCGGGACCACAGGGAGCCCGGCTCAAAAGTCGGCGGGCGCGGGCGCCTGCCATCAAAGCCCATCCATTCCATGTGTCTCCTTACCAAAAAAGCTGAGCCCTCTGCTGTAATGTCTTTCACAGTTCAGTGATTTTACAGGGGGATCCCTCCTGCCTGGCCTTGAAATGGGCAAATTAATAGTTGCTTTGAAACAAATTGGAATTACACCCCTCGATGCATTAATGTAAGACAGACTGGCATATGATACAGCACGGTTTGTGAGGTGAGGAAATATAAAGAACTCAAGCCTTGCCGTTTTGTCCATGAGAAACACAGAGAGGGTGGTGTGTGTGAGTGAGTGAGAGAGAGAGAGGGAGAGGCTATACAGTAAGAGGCTGTTGTTGTATGGTGGAACTGTATAACAACATGCATGAGCAAGAGCGTCATCCCTCATTGAGTCCTGTCCTGTGTAGAGGCTGAATGTCTTTTGTGCTGCTGAATTTAATCAGGAAGGCTGGAGAGCTCTCCTGTGGTCCAGCCGAACATTTCACAGATGTACAATAGGCTACACAGCAGCACCAAACATTATGTGCCAAGTCCAGCTAAGTTAACATACCATTCTGTGGAAACTGTGCAGAAATACCTTTAATGACATGTACTTTTTCAGCTTTAAGAGCACACCATGTGCAGTGCCGACTGTTCCAAGTTTTCAGCTTGTGTGTGTTCGGTACAGGTTCTCCACAGCATATACAGCATATTTTGATGGATGACTATTTCAAATGATTCAGGATATTTCCATCCTTCGAAGGTGATCCCTGTGTTGTCGTCATCCTTATATAAAACAAATAATTGCAATGCCTACAGTATGCATTTCATTTAGGCTATCTGCTATTTTCAGCCAGCCACATTGTTAGTATTCGTTGTCAGTATGAAACGTTAATTTATTCAATTGTTATTTTTAGCCTAAATTATTTGCTGTAAAATTTTGCAACATATTAGTGTAGGTGATTTTTAATTAAAATGATAAAAAAATACTCCATCTGGAGCCAGTCCCAGAGGGAGGGCTCTTTGGCGAGCGCCTGGTGGCTGGGTTTGCCACGGAGTCCAGGTGGGCACAGCCCGAAGAAACAATGTGGCACCATCCTCCTCTTTATCCCATGGGCCCACCACTTGTGGGAGGAACCGTGGGGGTCGGGTGTGCTGTCAAATGGGTGGCATCAAAGGTCAGGGACCTTGACGGACCAGACCTGGGAGGCAGAGGCTGGCTCTGGGAACGTGGAACTTCACCTCACTGTGGGGGAAGGAGCCGGAACTTGTGCAGGAGGTGGAGCACTATAATTTACCTCTACTCACAGTCTTGGTTCTGGATCTGTACTCCTGGATAGGGGATGGACTTTATCCTACTCTGGAATTGCCCAGGGTGTGAGGCGCCGGGCAGGTGTGGGGATTCTCATAAGTCCCTGGCTGAGCGGCGCCATGTTGGCGTTTACCCCGTTAAACGAGAGGGTCGCCTCCCTGCACCTATGGGTTGTGGGGGTGAATCCTCTGATTGTTGTCAGTGCATATGCACAGAACACCAGTTCGGATTATTCTGCCTTTCTGGAGACATTGAATGGAGTCAGTATGGGGCTCCAGTAGGGGACTCAATAGTTCTACTGGGAGACTTTTTTTTTTGGAGAGGAGTGATTCAAAGGAACGGCGTGTTTTCGACACTCGGATGAAGAGAGTGGCAGAGCTGTCAACTGACTCTGGACAGACCTGGTAAACCCAAACATGTAGTGTGGGTGAACTGGGAACGTCTGGAGGAGGCCCCTGCCAGTGAGATCTTCAACTCACACCTCTGGCCGAGCTTCTCTGGCATCCCTGTGGAGGTTGGGGACATTGAACCTGAGTGAGCAATGTTCAAAGCTTCCATTGGTGAAACTGCAGCGGAGACCTGAAGTCTCAAAGGTGTTTTAGGTGTCTCAAAGGGCGGTAACCGCCGAACACCGCGGTGGACACCGGTGGTCAGGGAAGCAGTCCGATTGAAGAAGGAGTCCTTCCGGGATATGTTATCCCAGAGGACTCCGGAGGCGGTTGCAAGGTACCAACGGGCCCGAAGGGCTGCAGCCTCTGCTGTGGAAGAGGCAAAACGGGTGTAGATGAAGTTCAGAGAAGACATGGAGAAGGACTTTTGGTCGGCACCAAGGTGTTACTAGAGCCATCTGCCACCTCAGGAGGGGAAACGGGAAACCATCCAAGCTGTGTACAATAAGGATGGGACACTGTTGACCTCAACTGAGGAGGTAATTGAGTGGTGGAAGGAACCATTTGAGGAACTCCTGAATCAAACTAACATGCCCTCTATGGTAGAGGCAGAGCTGGAGGCTGATGGGGGATAATCGTCAATTAGCCTATCACTGAGATAGTCAAACAACTACGCAGTGGCAAAGCCCCAGGGATTAATAAAATCTGTCCAGAAATGCTGAAAGCTCTGGTTGTGGAGGGGATGTCTTGGATGACCGGCTTTTTAACATTGCATGGAAGTCTCGGAGAGACTTCAGCCTCAGTCTCAACCTCAGCCTACCTAGTAAAGTCTACTCTATGGTGCTGGAAAGGAGGGTTCGGCCAATTGTTGAACCTCAGATTGAAGAACAATTCAGTTTCCGTCCTGGTCGTGGAACAACGAACCAGCTATTTACTCTTGCAAGGATCTCATCGCTGCTTTTTGTAGATGATGTGGTCCTGATGGCATCATCGGTCCATGACCTCCAGCACTCACTGGATCGGTTCATAGCCGAGTGTGAAATGGGATGAGGATTAGCACCGCTAATTCTGAGGCCATGGTTCTCAGCAGGAAATTGATGGAGTGCCTACTCCAGTTAGGGAATTAGTTCTTACTACAAGTGAAGGAGTTCAAGTATATCGGGGTCTTGTTCGCGAGTGAGAGGATATTGAAGCGGGAGATTGGCCGGAGAATAAGAGCAGCGGGAGCAGTATTACGATCACTTTAACGCACTATTTTCATGACAGAAATAACTAGATCACAGGTACAACCGGACAAAATTGGTTTTCTTAGGAGGGTGGCGGGCATCTCCCTTAGAGATCGAGTGAGAAGCTCAAACTCAGAGTAGAGCCGCTGCTCCGTAGCGTCTAAAGGAGCCAGTTGCGGTGGTACGGGCAACTGGTAAATATGCCCCCTAGGCGCCTCCCTAGGGAGAGATTATATCTCCACATTGGCCCGGGAAAGCCTCGGTATCTCCCAGTCAGAGCTGGTTAATGTGGCTTGAGAAAGAGAAGTTTGGGGTCCCCTGCTGGAGCTGCTGCCCCCACGACCCGACTACAGATAAGCGGATGAGGATGGATGGATGGAATGAATAATATAAAAATGCTTTAAGGGAAATTACAGAATTAATGCACATTTATATTTTCCTTCTGACATATACAATTAGGTTAAGTCATCAGGGTTGTCAACCAATCGTATCGTAGCCCTGTATGTCCTTTCAGTTAACATGAGTGTGCACTTAGACACAACTTAGTCCAGGATCATCAAATCAATCCTGCAATTAGATTTCACAAGATTAAGTCATCAGAAGTCACGTAATCTCGTATTCCTTGAGCCACGCACTGAGTTTCTATGTCAATCTTGCTCAAATGGTAAAAGAAAACATCCTGTAAATAATTTCCAATTTGTGTTAGTAATCATACAGTAAATGTGACTAAATGAGATATGTGGCCCTATCTTACAACCGGTGCAATGCGGGAACGCAAGCATCTTTGTTAGTTTCAGACCGACGTAGTTGTCATTTTCCGTTTTCTGTTTAAATAGCAAATTGCGCCTACTTCAGCGCCTGTGGGTGTGTTAGTCTAAACATGAGGTGTGGTCTAGCTCATTGCTGACGCATTGCTATCTTGAGGCAATGGAAAGTGATTACGAGGATTGACCAGCAAAAACCTGGTCTAAAGTCAGCACGCTTTTTAGACCGTGCGCTTAGATTGTAAAAATAGGGCCTTCAGCTCTGCCCATTTGTTAACCATGTAAAGTTTTGGGATATCCGTAATTATTTATGGAATTAACATACTCGCATATCACATTGAATAGCCTAACTAGTTTACAGAGACCACATTGTAATGCATCCTACATAGCAATATAGCAAAACACAAATTTGAAATTCAGATTTATTGGCACGTAAATGGATAATTCAATCTGTAAAAGTGAGACACACAAGTTCTTTGGCCTGACAGCAGTCTGTGATCAAGATGAAATAATAAAATGCCTCAAGCTTTAATAAAAGTCACCTATAACATGTCACTGATAAATTCACAACAAAAGCAACCATAAACCTGTCACCAAACTGTACAATTTGCATGCATGGCAATGTATTACAGACTATTATCAGGACAAAGTGTGGCCCATGTTGCAAAACAAATTAATCTCCAAACAGTCAAATCTGTAAACATTTAAGTCAGTCTTTGAATAATAACAATGTATTTTTATTTTTCTCTCGTTATATTTCCTGACAGGGAATAATTGAAATTAAATAAACATGTAATATACTGTAATATATACTGCATTAAATGTTCTGGGAAAGTACTGGGAATGAGAAAAAAAATAATAAAATAATGAGAAACATATATCTTAATTAATAAAAAATATCCAACTGATTACACAATCATAAAGACATGCCAATAAAAGTATATATATATATATCTTTTTTATGCTTTCCATAGATGACAAAATACAAAGTAAATATAGGTAAAATATAAGTAAAACATAAAAAAGAGCCAAGAGGGTGGCTATAAGAGCAGTCCTTTTCAAGAGAACTTGATTGTGCTGGCCCCGATGGCCTATAGATGAACAAACATCTTATAATTTCCACCCGGAAACAAGCCACAACCATTGTGTACTCACTTTACATTTGATCATTAGTGTATGAAAATAGAGTTAATGAAAAACATCTGGTTGGACTCATAAATACATCAAGCGCTTGGCATTTTACAGTCGGACACATCCGACCAAACTCTTTCCCTGTGTTTATCTCTGCTGCAAAACAACAGTGGTGTGTGCATGCCCCTGACAACGTGAACCTATCAAAGGAACCCTCACAATGTGCTGCTCCGTTAAGGTGGCGGACTTAAAAGAAGAGGTCAGCTCTCTCCTCTCCGCCCACTGTCCAGCTTAAAGCTTAAAGTCTTTATAATGAAAAAACATAACTCTTATCCTTTAAAACTAAAAATACCACAATTTAAATGCATTCTCCCTCCAAAATACACAGCTCCTCGAGTGGCTAAACTATAGTGAGTAGAAACTAACTCTGCTGGTTGCCTAAGAACACCAACACAGTGGAACACTAGTAGAAAGGTATGTGTGCTGTCCGGCTAAACAGAGCTCCCAGTACTAAACGACGATACCACATTACACCTTCATTCGTTTGTTTTTCCAACAAACCGTATTCTTACGTCCATTCAGTTGGGAATTTCCTGCTCTGCTGTCTCCTCCTTCACAGAGTCGTCATCTTCACAACGTTGCTCCTCATCTTCTTCCTGGATAATACAGTCAGGAATCATCATCATCACACGTAACAGTTTTATAGTTTGATCAGTGGCCATGGATGAAGGCTCACTGGTCGGTAAATAAATAACGCACCACAGTTCTTTACTGCGACACACTTAACTAGAAGGGTGAAAGTGACGCCATTTTTACGCTGAGAAAACTAATTTCTGACTCCTTGAAGCATTTTTCATGGGGCGATGTGGCTTTAACTGCAAAACAGTCCTTTATCACGACGAATCCAATGGGTTAACCCTCCTAAGTCACATGGTGTTCCGATGTCCAATAAGCACCGGTGGACAGGCCAAATGCAGACAAACCTTTGGACTAATCCAATGGGTTAACCCTCCTAAGTCACATGGTGTTCCGATGTCCAATAAGCACCGGCGGACAGGCCAAACGCAGACAAACCTTTGGCCTGCAAAAACTCCTCAAAGCTTTACTGAAACAAGCAGAGGCAAACGTGATGGGAGGCCCGCTTCATCTCCATAGACCACAGCCGGTCAGCGCAAGTGCTGAACGGGGGGCACCCCCGCTGATTTGCTGAGACGGAGTGAAAGTGACAGCAGTGGAGGCTGTGGCGGCGATTAAACGACTCTGACAGATACAATTATCCCCCCCCTGCGGAGGTTAATAAACACATTTACACAGTATAATGGGTGATCGGCCAGCAAACGCCACCTCTGGATGCCTTGTTCGTCCAGCTGTCCCCAGACTGTGTCCTTCTGTCACCCATGTGTATTTTCAACACGGGTCTTTGTGTGTGCACACGGGACATCCAGGTAACACATTGAGAGAGTATCAGTTCTATGAGGGGTACATGCCTGATCATGTCCAGAGAACTTTGAAACATGCGTGAGGCTAGAGTTGGAGAACGTCTGGGATGTTTTCACATCCTCGGTTCCCTGAGTAGGGACCAGATCTATTACTTATGGTACATGATCATGTG